>JACEII010000012.1:4864801-4928937 GCA_014332785.1 Antheraea mylitta | reverse complement strand
GAAAGAATTATTCAAATCGGACCAGTAGTTCCTGAGATTACCCCCTATAACGTCACAAACTCACAAACTTTACCTCTTTATAATATTAGTATAGATTATACTGTCAATTAATATAAATTTCGTAATTTGTAAATTGAAGTTTTATAAACCAGGTGAATGTTTAAAGGGTAGCATCATTCCATCGTGTGGTAGTTCGTGGTCACGTTTAACATATAAAATAATTCAGTAATTCTAAGTTTACCGCAAACAGACGGACGGACGTCGCATAGGACTTTGTTTTATAATATGTACCTGATATTATATTAATATAGTATATGATATACCTGATATGATAATATAGGATTTAGTTTATTTTGAAATGTAGTGACACACATTTAATATTCATGTTATCTACAGATTTGTTTTTGACACTTTCTCAATCTTCAAATTAAATATTTTTCTTGATACATTCACAAGGTGTAAACTAGTCACAATTATAAATATTGTTCCAGTCGAGTCGAGTACACAAATAACTTAAATACTAATATATATTTTTTTTACTTTAGTGAAAGGCAACTACACCTTGAAGCAAGTTATGCTAATTACAACATCCACGAATGTCTTGCGGTAAAAGTACATAACGGAGATGACACACAAGTGGATAAGTGAATAGTTGAAAACAATATCAATGTCTTCTGGCTTTTTTACGTTATTTTCACCCACGACTGTTAATGAAATAAGCGTTTGCATTTCGTAGGACCATCATTTAATTTGCTATTGACTCGAATTAAAACACAATTGATTTATTAAATATCGATTTACACAAACAAAAAACCATAATTGAAAAAAAATGTCTATAGTTTACACGCCGTAAATTTGAATTTGAATCCTAAAATAGTAAACATTGAGCGTGTCTCACTGTTCTCTGATACTCGAAAGCAAGCGACATACTGCTGACACACTATCCGACACAATGTTTAACCCCCACCGCATCGTCACACAAAAATGCTGTCGATCAGAATTTTAATGCCCTCCCATATTAAATTTCTCTTCAAAAATTTGATTCAGTTGCTGTGCCATCACTAACAAATCAAGTAGGTAGTCAAATAATTATTAAAATCACTATATATACTACCTTTTTAATTTTTAATAATAATATTAATATATAAACGCAGTAAAGAACATGTTAACGGTTTCGAGAAAAATGCGGTCAAATTTGAAATTTTATCTATGGTTACCTGCGATTCGTCCATTTTGCAGTATTTTTGCTTTATGCAGTATTGTAAACCAAAGGTCCTGTCCTGTCTGTTCGCGATAAAATGGGGGAAGGTTTAGGTATATAAAATTTGTCAAGGTTTTTATGATCAAGGCGGGCAACGTCTATCATGACCGTTAGTATCTGCCTATAAGGCAACAAAGGCAGTTATTTCTGTAGTTAAAACTAAACCTGTGAGAAGTAAAGACTTACCGGTGAATGCGATTTTATCAACATCGGGATGCTCAACAAGCGCCGCCCCCGCGTCTCCGTACCCCGGTAACATGTTCACCACGCCGGGTGGGAAACCGGCTTCCTGAAATATCGTGTGCATCTATTACCACCTGCCTTAAAACGAGTGTACTGAAGAAGAAAGTGAGAGAAAATGTTTCCTTACAGAATGGTCTAAGAGCCTGTGGCCACCAGACATTCGTTATTATATAAAAGCTGAAAGTTCCTCAGCGTTTGGCCCTGATATAGATAGGAACGGTGGACTACTATGAAGTTTAGATTATATCGATTCCATATCCTTATGTTGGATTGCAGATTTATAATGTTATTATAGTTTCATTATCCATTTAAATTTTAATCTATTATATGTAATTGTAACAGATAAAATATATAACAATTCTGAATTTTGATGATCGTGTTCTTACAAGACATTAATACCCAATGTACCTAAAATATACTTATAATCAAATATATATCGAAATATTGGAACGCGTGTTTGTAAAATGACAATTCTGTTACATAATACCTTCATCCACTCATTTCCTCAAATGATATGATGGTCAGTAATACCTTCACGAGCTGTGCGATGTATAATGCGGTGAGAGGCGTCTGTTCCGCCGGTTTCATGACTAGAGTGCAGCCAGTAGCCAACGCCGGTCCTAGCTTCCACGCGGCCATCAACAACGGGAAGTTCCATGGTATTATCTGGCCACAAACACCTATAGAGAACACAAAAGTAGCAACCTTATATTACTTGATCTCAGAGCAATAGTGAGAATATCAATTTAATAGTTTATAGTCATATTTGATGCTTTAAAATGTAAATAAAAATGGGCGTGTACTTATGACCAATCTTACAATGCACTAAACTACAAAGTAAATGGATGCACGTTAAAGTTCATACACACGAAAACTTATTTGAGTGTATTATACAGTGAGAAACAATGAACCGTCACGCTCGGATGTGTAACGCTGAATCCAATCGTCGTTATCCACGTTTACTGTTTTTGATGAGGCGTGCATTGTTCCAATAATTACGTCGTTATTATTACGTATTACAATATTAATATAATGTATGCTTTGTATATAACCAATTCGATATATCAAGTGTATTTATGTCTGCATTTAAATACTAGAATTATTTACTTTTTCACTTCTATCGTGTGATCATAAGGACAACCCACTTTATTTAGAATAAATATCTATATTTTATATGTTTTCCCTTATCTTTTAACAATCAATCTTTTAGGTACAATGGAGATGACCATATTTGTACCCAACCAAATAAAAAATTGAATGTCTGCGTGCTGTATATTTGTTCAACAGTGTTTGTTTACTGAGACAGTATGGAGATGCCCGACCTCATAGGTATTCATCGAAACATTCCTAGGAATTGTGAACTATTTCCTTTTGAAAATACTCTTAGTACAATAAACATTTTGTTAAAGGGTGAAATTTTCTTAAAAAAACTGCATTTGACTATTTTTATTTATTCTGACCAAGTCAGTTTCAATATAAGGGTCATTTGTTTGTATCAACGGAAAAAAGAATCGAGATAGCAAAAGCGAAATAAAATTATTTTGAATTTATCATTAATTCATGCAGTTATTACCGTAAGTTAATATTGCTTCAATAACTGTTCAATATCTTGCGACATACAGGTGTAACCTCAATTTTAGATAGCCTTTAAAATAATGTGCGGTACAGTCTGGTCCAAACTTTTTGATCGCTCTGAATATAGAGCAGAATACAAATTTCAATATAATATATGTATATATATCAATATTATAAAGCTGAAGAGTTTGTTTGTTTGAACGCACTAATCTCAGGAACTACTTGGATCTTAGCGTGAAGATATAGTTTTATAACCAGGGGGGCCTAGCCAAGTCGCTTAACTACAATCACTAACACAAATAGAAAACGTAAAAATGTATGGAGATGACACATCTGAACGCTACGTCACGTGATTTAATCACCAACCTAATTTAATCACAAACCAAGTTGGTTAGGCCATCTTCCTCGATAAATGAACTATATAACACTGACAGAATTTTCCAAATCGGACCAGTAGTTCATGAGATTACCTCGTACAACGTCACAAACTCACAAATTATACCTCTTTATAATATTAGTACAAATGTATATAACATCGGGATAAACAAATGCCACTATCTGATTCCTATAATATTTTAACTTTGTTTTTTTTTTTTAATAAATTCTTGTTTTATCCGCAAGAACCAACTTAAACGTACACGTTCCTGCGTCGGAATCTTTTTAGTAATTTAGGATTTTCCATCGGCGACATGTCAGTTGAAAAAATATCATTTTATGTCATAGGAGGCAAATGAACAGACGGGTCACCTGATGTTACGTGATCACCGCCATCCATAGACACTTGCAATACCAGGGGAGTCGCAAGTGCGTTGCCAGCCTATGTTTATGGGAATGCAAGCACTGTTACTTCACGTCGGTTTTCTGTGAGTCGGGTGGTACTACCCCAGGTGAGCTGACCCATTCATGCTAAAACCAGTAATAGCTTCAGCGTGGCTCTACCACCTTCAGCGTGGCTCTACCACCTACAATAGGCACGTATATACTCCGTTTATTCAGTAGTCCGGTGAAGCTGTTAAGATGTTGCTCGGTCAATAGCGTAGTCAGTTCTTAAAAAATCCCTTTATTTTTTATTTTTTTCGAACTGACTACGCTATTGACCTAGCAAGGTCTTAACAGCTTCACCGGACTACCGAACTACTTCCGTTTATTCACTTACGTCATTTTGTTGATAATTGTTTATATGATTTTAAATCTTCTTTTTTCTATAAATAACATATAAGTTTACTTACAAATTCCTCTTTAGTGGTGCATAAAAAGGAACATTTTGTGAGTTGATAAACAAGAGTTAAAGGAAAAACAGACTTGAATATGTGTTTCTACGCTTCTAAACAGAATATTATGTGACCGGTAATTTTTTCCTGTTTCCTATATCGTTGCTATTATAGAAATTGCAGTCATATGGCGAATGATTTGGAATAGAATACAACTTCTAAGAGTCCATGCTATAAACCAATAATAAAACGTAACCCTACGGTCTTAGCGCAATAAATTAGTTTTTGTACAAGGCGGAATATTTTCAGCCATCAATATATTCTATTTGTTTATCACTTTACTGCCATATCCATACTATAATAAAACTGTGACAAGTCGAAATCTGTACATTAAATATTTTTTGAAAATTTTAATCAGGGTAGACTATGTTATCGATATAGAAGCCAAAAATAATCTTTTTACAATTTTTTGTCTGTCTGTCTGTTCCTATGAACACGCATCACTCTGAAAGTACTGAACCAATTTCGACGAAATTGACACAGTGGTAACTAATACTACAAGATTACATTTAGGATACTTTCTGTCCCATAAAACACAAGAGGTTCTCTAGGGTAACGGATGAACACTAAAATTTGTATTCAATGAAATTTTTGACGGATTTTGGTGAATTTTCTGTGTTATATATAGATACATTTAGACAAATTACCTAAACGTTTAAGTTACACTTCATATTTTTATCGTTTTGTATTCAGGAAATCCCTGGTACCACTGATCCGATTTTGAATTGTTTTTCAATGTTAGAAAGGTATATATATTATCCCTCAGTGTTATAGATAATGTTTATTTTGGAAAATTATTTTCAATAGTTAATCACAAGGAATGTAATTTAAATTGACAAATATTAATTTATCGCCAATACTGGAAAGACATTTATCGGCAATATATGTGTAGGTTTGTATTTATCTTAATTGAACCCGGTAGGCGATGCTGTGAATGTGTTTAGGTTTAATTTAGAAAATTTCTCATATACCAACTATATTTGAGTGAGTCCCTGTATAGTTCGGATTTATAATTGAAAACGGTAGATGTCGCTGCGATCGCCTTTCAGTTTTATTAAGATTTTTCGCGGATAACAATACAATTAAAACAGGTAATAATCGATTTTGTGCAGACGAAGTTGCACAGGTCAGCTAGTCGATAATACTTGCACAAAAAACTTACTAATAATATAAATTCTAAAATGAATACGTTTGTTACTCAGTAAAATAAAATCCAAGTTTCCAATGATGGAAAACATTTTGAAAAAAGAAAACCATACTTTTGACTTAAAATGACCCTCTAGCTTTAGTTTTTGAAGTGAACATTTCTTTAGGCGCGTTAAGCGGTATTTTTTTGTGGCAGAATATAAACTTATGATTTAGCATCATTATCTATACTAATATTATAAAGGGGTAAAGTTTGTGAGTTTGTGACGTTGTAGGGGGTAAACTCAGAAACTACTGGTCCGATTTGAATAATTATTTCATTGTTATGTAGCTCATTCATCGAGAGTGGGTATAGGCTATATATCATCACGCTAAAACCAATAGGAGCGGAACACATATGAAAAACGTTTCAAAATCGGTATGTTTTTCCCTTTGGAGAACTGCTTCGTGTTAGTGTTAGTGTATCTATATTTAAACAACCATTCTTAACAACTTTACTCTATAATACACTTGTTCGTGGCATCTTAGAATATTGCAGTGCTGTATGGAACCCATGCTATCAAGTCCACATCGACAGAATTGAGCGGGTCCAAAAGCAATTTTTATATCATCTTGCATTCTTCGATAATCAGTGTCGTAGTCGAGACTCATACAACAAACGATTATCACATTACAATATGGAGTAACTGCAAATTCGTAGAAAAATGGCTGATGTTGTTTTTCTGTACATACTAGAACACGGGCACATTGATGCGCCAGAGATATTAAAAAGATTGTCCTTCTGTATTCCTCGTTCATCTAGCCGTTTCATTAACCGTATAACATTTACCTTGCCAAAATCGAGAACCAATGTAGGTCAGCATTCCCCCATTTATCGTATGTGTTCGTCGTATAATAACATTCAAAAAGATATTGATTTGTTTCTCTGTTGTCCTTTGGCCTCATTTAAAACCAAATCAAAGGAACATTGTCGTAATAACTCCTGAAATTATTTCATTCTTATAACTGTTATTTTTGCTTATATTTTAGGTATAACAGTTAGTATCAGTGTTGTTCATCTTTTTTTTGTTGTGTTTTTTTATTAAGTTAAATTTAATTTTTAGTTGTTATTATTATTATTTTATATTTCTTTAATACGCATCATTTTAATAATTTAAGTTGTGTTTACGTCCAGAAGTGTTTAGTTTTAAGTATATTTTTAGAAATCGTAATAACAGATTGTAAGATTAAACACAGTTTCGTAGACTTAATAAAAATAAAAAAATCTATTCCACGCGAACGAAGTCGCCGACAGAGGCTAGTATGCTAATAAGCGTGTCCGACCGTATTGCACTTACGCGGCTTGCGTCAGAGTAATGACGCGTAGTACAGCGACCTGTGTACATATAATATTAATATTTCGTATAGAAACTACTGCAGCTCATCATATGTTACTAAATAAACTGTATAAGAATGTGTATAATTGCTCCGAGTGCCAATAGATGGGAAAGTAGACTAATACTTTAATAATAGTTTACACATTACGTAATTTAAATAATTCACACTATAAATAACTTAGAAATTCAAAGACAACACAGTAATTCATTTTTGATGAGTTTTCACTTCTATCAGCAGTCCTAATGGCTGCAACGACATTGTTTTATTAATCTATTGAAACATTTTGTAATTAAGTGATTTACCTTCAATATAGTATTTCCTACAACACTGTAATGCATTATTTCAAAATGCGCTTCCATTAAATCAGTTTTATACGTATTTGATAACGGTATGACGATTCACGAGCTGTAACTGATAATAAAAAATATAAATCACAGTAACTACTGAATGTTACGAGTAAAGTCTTATAATGTACCTAAATAGTCATAACAGATATTATTTTTATATCGTTATATCTAGGGTTATCTTTTAAACACAATATACAAATAGAGTGACATGATGTTAGTCCACTATGGACTCCCGACTTCTCAACCAATCTTCATGAAAGTTAGGATTTATGTATAATTTGGTCCAACTTGAGAGATAGCTTAATTATACAATTACTTTATATTTCGATTAATGGTTTAAGTATTTTTTAAATTACAAATTAAATGGTCGTCGATTTATTTATTGTTACTAATTGTGAGGTTCATTAGTCTCGAAGAGATAACGTTTTAAATTAGTTTGTTGACAGAAAACTGTAGTACCAACTGTTATAAATACCTCATAGATTATAGTTTATTACTATCTTTGTTATTGTTATATATTTGTATGTATGTATGTCTATGTGTGTATGTATATTTATACTAAAAAAAAGAAAAAAAAATTAAAAAAGCAAAAGAAAATTGATAAATAAATATATATACATATATGCACATAAATAATAAAAATATTATAATATTGTATCGCCAGTGTACAACCAAATGTGTGCAATAAAGAATTCATTCATTCATTCATAGATGGCACTACGTTTTAATTTCGAATTTCTTTTTCAATACGTGAGCTTACAGCAAGACGTGTTCGAGTCTGTTAGTAAATTCTAGTTTAATTACATGTATTTGAATTATTGTGCTTCTGGTTATAAGGACACACACAGTTATTCTTATAACGTAACATAGCGTTACAAGGAAAAGGAACAGAAACAAATATAAGGGCTAATATTATTAATCTATACTAATATTATAAAGCTGAAGAGTTTGTTTGTTTGTTTGGTTGAACGCGCTAATCTCAAGAACTACCGGTCCGACTTGAAAGTTTCTTTTCGTGTTAGATAGCTCATTTATCGAGGATGGCTATAGGCTACATATCATCACGTTAAAACCAATAGGAGCGGAGCACTAATGAAGAATATCTCAAAATCGGGCTATTTTTAGAGCATCCGCTGCGTGTCACTATTATATGCGTAGCCATGGTAACATGATAACATTCTATCGGAAATATTGAATTTGGGGTGTAAGGGGTGTCGAATAACATCTTAAGACTTGAGACACCCAAGCCAACCTCACCTGCGACCCGTAGAAGCGAATCATTATTACGGGCTTTTTCGCCATATACATGGTGGTTGCGACCCAGTCGGGCTGTAAAACCCTACCACCCCGCCTGCGCCATTGCCTCGTTCGTTATTCAGCAGGGTGCACCACATGCAGGTGAGGTTGGCTTGGGCGTCTCAAGTCTTATGATGTTATTCGACACCCCTTACACCCCAAGCTGTTGCCTGTTGCATGCAAAATCGCGACCTATCTTAGCTAACCTAGCTGACCATTCATATATGTATGAGTTATTAAAACGTATATGTGTACCATGCATACACGCCTCATCAACTCCTCCATATATTTATTATCGGAAAATTGAGAGTTTTTCAGTTCGATAAGGGAAAAAGGTAAACTCTTCCACTTTCATGTGTTAGCGTGTAGGCGTGCACGTGTGTGGTGGTGACCGTGTTGTGTTATAGCGGTGATGTATATTTGTGTGCCACCGTATCGCCCAAGCAACGCACTCAAGGGCTCCCTACCGAGGGATCGAACCTAGGCTTGAGCCGCTGCCGTGGGAGGCCTAATCGGGTTTCGGTTAGTACTGAGCGCTATGTATTTTGACAAGAACTCGGTGGTCCGGTGAAGCTATTAAGAAGACCTTGCTAGGTCAATAGCGTAGTCAGTTCGAGAAAAATTGACAAGAATTCATAATTGTTGTTGATAATATGACCAATAAACGATTAATTTTTTTTTAATATAAAAAACCTACTTTTTGTGAATTAAATTTAAAATTTAGACATATGCTGTCGCTGACTTTTTGTAGGCATTATCAAACTCAACAACTTTTATCGAGAAATCAATCGTATATCTGTCATCGTTAACACAGCGTTCGTAAGAAACGTTTTCGTTCGGCCGTTTTTTCTCCGACTTACTTTGCCAATCCGACTACCATAAAAAATCTTTTTATATTTCAAGTTAATATATAGTCTATGAAACTCACCAATAACGCGGCTTTATTGGTTAAAGAATTTTCAAAATCGGTTTAGTAGATTCAGATATTACCCCATATAACCTTACAAACTCGCAAACTTTACCTCCTGATATTATCATTAATATCAATTAATTAGTAAATAACATAGTAGTAATATAGATCGTCTGTCTTAAGGTGTAGCCAGCATATGTCAAAATTGAACATTTTTCCATCACCTCAGTTGTGTTAATTTAATAAAGTCAACATTACGAAACTAATATTTTACTTTTAACATATTTTATGTTAATCACTCGAACACTGTTCATCGTGCATATTAATTAGCACAATCTGATACAGAATGCTTAATATTTTATGCAAAACAGAGTTAAATTACAAGAAAATTTACATATATGTATGTATATGTATAAAGTTCAAATAATATACAGAGACACGAGTTAGTTAAGTTCGGGAGCGCTGGGATTGTGTTTTTAGAAACTAATAGTCGATTTTAGACCGTTTATTACTATATTGTCGATTTTAGACAAAGAATTATACTTAAAACTAACTTGGTCGATTTTGAGACTTCTAAAACTATGTCTTAAGCTTACGAGAGACGATGCTAGACTCTCTCGAGAAACCTTAACTTGTTTCTCACATCGGTTATTGGTGTATGCTGACCTAGCGTCTAGCTCCCGTCCTGTTCGGAGAACACTAGGTAAGCTTAACGGACTTTAGGAATGTGTATGAAGTCTGTGGGAATATAAATAGCTTCGATCAACTTAAACAACGTTGTTTTTGTTGATAGAAGGACACGAGTGACTTACTTATCACCAGAGGCCGCATTAGAAAAATGTTATATATTTAATTTATTTCAGACAAATATAGACTGTAAGTTCATTATCACAGGGATTATTATTTCATGGGACTTATGCATTTACTACTATACTTGATCGATATAAAATATGTAGGTCTGTTCTACGTATTACCTACACAAGAGACATAAAAACCCAAATCTACTTTACAGGAATATCAGGTTTGGCGGTTTTGTATGTATTTTGATAAGAATTCACAACTGTTGTTGACCAATAAAAATCACTAACGATTCAAATTATTATTTTTTATAAAAAAAACTACTTTTTGTGCCTTAAATATAAGAGTTAGTTATGCTGTCGGCGACTTTTTTGTAGGCATTTAAGGCTGTACTGCTTTTCTATAGAACTCAATCATATGTCCCTCATCGTTCAGGCTGCGTTCGTAAGAAACGTTTTCGTTCGACCGTTTTTTATCCGACTTACTTTTCAAATCCGACTACCACAAGAAAGTATTTTTATTCTTCGAGTTAATATATGGACCGTTTATTTTGAAAGGGGTGTAAGTCCATTTTTGACAAAAATGAGCTATCACGTAATTCATGCCTAATTTAATGTAATTTTTTTATATATAACTAGTCCATGTTTAATTTCTCAAAAAAATCACATGTTTTGTACAACTTAAAATTGGTCGGTAAATGAAATTGCATAATCATCGATTATGAAAGTGGTGTAAGTCCAACTGACAGAGGTAGGTGGTATATCAGATGGATACCGATCAGTGTTTTGTTATTTTTCATTTATTTTATACTAGCTGTGTCCCGCGGTTTCACCCGCGGACGATTTGCATTGTTTCCCCTCCGTGTTTCCACTACTCGTAACTCTCGGGGCATTTATACCTTCCGAACGATGCAGATTTTGGCATCATAGAAATGGCATTAAGAAAAATGAATTTTGTGTACATACCACAAGATTACTATAATGTAATAGCGCAATGTAGAAAACAGGATAAATTAATTTTATATGAAATGAAACGGGAGAATTTCATTTCAACAAAAAATCTCCAAAATGCGATAAAAAACAGATAAAAAAAATTCTAATGGAGAACAGGTCAATTGGTTGCAAATATGTTGGTTGAGATTCCTCAAATTGCACCATATAACATTTTTTATAAAAGAACGATGACGGACGCAGAATTTAAAATTATCAATTTATTACCTCTACGTCCTGGAAGACCGTTAAAATTGAAAAAAATCGCCCTGGAGTTTTGTGCCAAAATGCCAGACCTATTACGTACGAAAAATATAAAGACATGAAGCAGCTACTACCCTATATACCTCCGGTGTATCATGCATATTTTGAAACACTACCACATGCAGAGAATAAGTAAATTCTTGTAATCAGTATCTTGTAATGACAATGTAATTGCCGTCTAAAATAAAAGTTTATGTGTTGTTATGCATATTTGTAAACAAAATTATGTTAAAATGAAGTATATTTGAAGCGATATTTGATTTTTCAAAACTGAAATTAAACGATTTTTACAATTGTCTAATTTTGAAAGTGGTGTAAGTCCATTTACAATACATACATATGTGTTGTCGTAGTCTAATTAGCCAAAAACAAATTTATATAAACAAATTAAATGTTGATAAAATAATGGAAACAATACCAGACCTGATTTGATTTGCCTCTATTTTTAAATCAACAAATATAGTAACCTTTAATTTTCTCGAAACAAAAGACAATGGACTTACACCACTTTCAAAATAAACGGTCCATATAGTTTATGATACTTACAAAAAACATTCTATAGATAAAATAATTTTCGAAATCGGTTCAGCAGAACTAGATATTACCCCCTACTACCTCACAAACCTTACCTCCGTATAATGTTATAGCATAGATATCGATAATTGATCACAAAAGAATAAAATTAGTGCTAGCACGCACTGTGGTGTTGTTCCTTTTTTTTCGCAAAACCTGTGGTCAATAGAATTACATAGAAGTGCACACATTGTGCATAATCGTGTCGTATTTAAATTTTAATCTGCTTGTGTGTAATTTTTGTATACATTTTAAAAATAGATACACTAACTTGGACTTCATTTTTCTAGTCAAGTGATCACACTTGCTTCGTATACATTTACGTAGAATTTTAATGTGAAAGTAAGGGTTCACGCTTGAGTAATGAATGAACTCCCCCGATCGTAAATATTTTGTACCGTTTCGCTTCCTACAGCTAGTGAGAATTAATAATCAGGCCAATAAAGTTAAAATAAAATATGATAACATGTTTTATATAAAAACTAGCTCACAAGAACATTTAGAACACACTTGTACAATGATTGTAGAAAGTGACCTAGCCCGATTTGATAATTCTTCGGGATACTAGTTTTATTATAAGACTTCCTACAGCTAGTGACAATTATTAATCACGCCAATGCAGTAAAAATAAAATATAATAATATCTTTTTATTACTGAAAACCAACTTACCTAAAAGACCTTTAGAACATTGTATGAATTAGGCAACAGCCCAAGCCAAGGCGTGCCGTGCACCCTTCAACTAGCTGTCAAAATTAAATCGGCTGAGTGCCTTAAGCGCTTGGCGTAGTAGTTCGGTGAAGCTATTAAGGCCTTACTAGGCTAATAGTGTAGTCAGTTTGAAAAAAAGACCTTTAGAACATATTATAAAATCGCATCCGAGTCTGTTTGGTGATCTAGACTTATTTGATAATTCCTCCGAAAATAATTTTTATCATGAGCTGTTCTACCGTTTAAAGAAACTATATACGTATAAATAAAGTTTAAATATATTTTTGTAATGTAAAAATGTCAGCTATTCACTAAACTATTTTTTAAATGTTGGGGGGGGGGGCTTAAATTAAAAAAAATATTAAATGTTACTCGCGTCGGCAGGAAGTGTACCTTACCTTCCTCTGCACGAACTCCCCGAGTGCTGCTAAATAGTAACAAACTATTGTCCGCTGCACTAATTCAAATAAAGTGAACCTCGCAGTGACAAATAAAGTATTCAAACAATCAACTATAATAAAAATGCATTCTCTATTTAGCCATAAAATTAAATAAAAATAAAAGAACTGGTTGACGAGTATTTGGCGGGTTCTTGGAATGGCATGTCTTTATATTTTATACATAATCTTGTGTTATTTGGCTCTATGTTGTGTATTGTTGGTGGTGCTTTACGTAATATAGTTCGGTGATTGTGCATAAGTGAAGTGGATCGGAAATAATAGCACGGAACATGGATTCTGATATGGCACTAAAACTCCATCTAGAGTTATAACAAGACGGCCACCATTTTGTTCGTTCATTGAAATAATCGCAAAAAACTTATAATATCGTAATATACGTACTCGACAATGCAGTAATAATCTAGTAGAAGAGTGGTTGCCAAAAATAAAATAAAGATATAAAAGAACAGTTATTGGGCGCGTTGGATCGTTGCGGTTCCAATAGTATAAAGTACTCTGTGGTTGCGGTCGCGCCGAAAACGTCATTGATGACGTCATAACATACGTTCACGCGAAGTTCACAACGGCCCGTGTCTGGATGTGGCTAATGTGAGCGTTGGCAAAACTGGCGGGATGTTCATTAAAGATGGTAACCATAAAAACTTCATTATTTGATGCGGTAAGAAGTATTTATATTAAACAACATTAATCTATATATTGATATATTTACATGAACTATGTTAATTAAGTTTTGATAATTTTAAATTCTATCGTAGAGTTTGTATCGTAAAATTCTATGTAGAAATTATTCATAGTTATTTGATGATAATATGTTTTTATTACACCAAACAGGTCATTTTTATGTTTTTATGACGATTAAAATATAAAAATTGAATTATAAATTTTCTTTTCAATATACTTGCAACAATTTAATAATAATTAAAATTTATTGTTAAAACACACAAATTGTAACTTAGCTTCTTAAAGTTTTTTTTTCTAGATCACCATTTGTATTATTTACCTGACCGCTCAAAACGCCCCATAATGCGTTCCACTTGGGTTTACTCCGCTCCTATTGGTTCTAGTATGATGATATATAGCCAAAAACTTTCCTTGATAAATGAGCTCTCTAACATTGAAATAATTTGTCAAAACTGACCAGTAGTTCCCGAATAACCTCCTACAACGTCAAAACTGACAAACTTTACCTCATTATAATATTAGTATAATTGTCTGGCGCAACCTCCATTGTCTATGACTCTATTCACTTGACATTGGCAAAATTGTGTCAACACACATGTTGCCATTTTAAGAAGAAGAAGATGAAGAAATTAATTATACAACTTCAGTTTTTGGCGGGATCTCAGTCTGTCATGTAGTGGATTTTATATTTTATTAATAATCTTGTGTTATTAGACTCTATATTTTGTAAATTTGGTGGTGTTTTGCGTAATATAGTTAGTTTATTGTGCATAAGTGAAGTGAATGGAAAATAATACCACGGAGCATGAAATTCTGAGATGCCACAAAAACTCCCTGCAAGGTTCTAACAAGGGATCCACCATCTTGTTAGAATATTGACTGACACGACGCTTACTATTGAAGTGATTGCACGATGCTTGTAATATTATTGACTACGTGACAATGGCAGTAATAATCTAAATGATTGATTGCCAAAAATAAAGATAAAAAAAAAAAAAAAATTATACAACTTTATCACCTAAATGTAAAAACGTAGTCTTAAAAATACTGTGAATAGATAATACTTGAAGCGTCTCATCTCGTGACGTTACATGAGTACAGGTTATTGTTAAAATACAACTGAAATGAAAAGTTGTCTTCTGAATACATGATTGAAGTAATCTATTAAAATCAGACGAACGTCATAGTATATCTTAATTAAAACAAGAGAATTTTAACAAAAAATAAAACCGATCTTTGTTTCATACTTTATCGGTGTCATTACAAAAAAGTCAATTACGTATTGAATACTTGCTTTAAAAAGATTACGTTTTAAATGCACCGCGTTCGCTTGATGTATGCTATCTTGCTCTTCTGTCTCGCTTTGGTTAGGTTAGGTTAGACTTGCGAAAAAAGGATAACGCGAACTTGCCTCGGGCGAGTGCGGAGCATTTAGTACGAAACCTTTTTAAAGCAAGTATTCAATACGTAATTAACTTTTTTGTAATAACACCGAATAGGTTTTAACATCTGATGTTAAATGACGTGGTCTAAGATGGTAAACACGCCAAAACTCAATGGGCTTTCAAGAGCAGCTACAGGAACACATCAACAAGTGTTCGGAGAGAAACTTTCAATTTAAGGTTGGTTAGCTAGCCAGCGGACTCAGAAAAAACTCTACCATCATACTATGGTTTCATAACAATATTTTCCTTCACTCGTAGCTCCGTTGCATGGATTCGAATCATTCGAATCGAATCATCGACGCTTATATCCGAACACGTTATTAAGTAAGCCATTATCGCTCCTAAAAAAACTACTCTAAAAATGCACCAGAAAGTCTTTAACAGCGGGTAGGTACTTAGTGTACATTTCTTATTCTATTTTAATAAAATTTCGAAATCCAATATCCAATATTAACAAAATGAAAATGGGATCCACTTGAATCCCTTCCAAATAAATAATGAATTTACTAATTCCTTTTATAAATAACGGAACACAGAAGGGACAAAGGTTAAAAAAAAATTAACCGCAAACCTCGTTTTTTGCAAAAAAGGCGAAAGTAAAGATAACCATGGACAATTGTTTCACTTATTTAGTCTCAATATTTACACAATTAAAAAAAAATCGCATATAACTCACCGACGGGCTCGTGTCGCGTGTAAGCGAAATATTTCCCATCTATAGGCAATGTTTTCCCATCGCTCTTGTCCGCCCAACCAGCGTAGTATCGCAAATTCTTCACTACAGCAGCGAGGTCTCCGTAGTACGCCGCCGTGTACGGTTTACCGTTGTCGAGCGTTTCCAAACTCTGTTATAGGATTATTATATATATATATATATAAATTTACTAGTGGATCCGACAACAATACATTAAAATATAATTATAACATGGTAATTATTGAACTAGAACATTTTAAAGTCATTTCTATATAGCAAATATTACTTGGCGTAATAGATTCTAGAGCTAAAATTAAAAAAAATAATACGTATATAGCACTCAAAATGGACTTGTTTTGTATTCATCTTCCTACTATACATGGATATATGTTATGTGGTCGGGTTATTCGCTTAATGAATAACAATATCAAGCTAAACATTGTTCAAATCATGCCCAAGTAATCATCAGAATGATAAGCGAGATTGTATTCAAAAGATAAACACTACTTGGGAAATTAAACGAATCAATTAGTAAAACTTTAACGACAGCATACAAATGAAGTAGGTATGTATGAGTTGTATACATAACACGTTTGAAAAACAAATACTAGTACAAGTTATTAGATAAATTGCGACAAATTACGGATGATAACGAATATTCTAATAGTCTTTTTTTTTTTCTTTCGGTATGGCCTCTTCCTATGTAGGCATTTTCGCCAATGTCAAGTATAACAAATACACGTTTTAAACTTAATTTAAATATTCAGTGTAACAACGTAGAATAATCTAAAATAGCAACATATCAACATAGATAAATCACTAAAAGGGGATAGGTACTGTGTTGTGTATACCACAGAAATTAGGTATATGCAATAATATATTGGGTGTAATAGTTTAAAAATATTGCAGATTTTAACTAATTATTTATGGCATATCTGTGACGAAATAAATTGAGTCTACTGCTACACCATCATATTAAGTTTGGTATAATTAGAATGCGCATTTAATTTAGATTTACGAATAATATAATTCGTACTTTATATGCGTCCAATGCACAGGACAATCATGATATGACTCAGAACGCTTCAAAAGATACATTATACCAGTCAGTCTAGTAAAGCTGACGCATTAGTATGATAGTAGCCATTGATATCTTATCGTTACCATGTTTTCGATTGGAATATTCGACATCTAGTAATTTCACGTAACTCCTTGTTTTGTACTCACTCGCCTGAGACATATGTATCACCAACATCGGCGACATGGTTTGCCGCTGTTTGTAATTTTTCTAAGAATTTAGTATCTTACAAATTTTTACAATTACATATCATGAATATATAAATTCAGTTCCGTAATAATTGGATTATATTTAATACTCGATCTTTAAATTATGTATCATTTGAGATTGAATTAAATACACCGGCTTCATACACTTCAATATTTATACTAGTATTATAAAAAGGTAAAGTTTGTGACGTTATAGGGGGTAATCTCCAGAACTACTGGTCCGATTTGAAAAAAAATTTTCAGTGTTATTTATCGAGGATGGTTAGAGGCTATATCTCTTCACGTCAAGACCAAAAGGAGCGGAGCACCAATGAAGAATGTTTCAAGATCGGGGTTTTTTCCTCTTGAGAGATTCCGCTGCGTGTTACCATTAGCTCAAAGTAATTATTACACGCGAACGAAGTCGCGGGCAGAGGTTAGTCATTAATATCACTAAATAAAGGCATCGCTTTTCATTAAAATATTTTTAAACAAAAACTTTCAATAACAGGTTATCCTCAAAAATAGGGCGATAGACGAAATTCAAACGAAACGGTAGTTAGAACAGTGGACAATTAACTGGAGGAATGTTGTTAAATGGCTTCCTTTTTTCTATGAACTATAACTATAAAGTGATAGATTCCACGAAAGGTAGTTTATAAGGAAATATAGAATTCTTTCTTTATTTATCTGTTTTATAGAAACGAGTAAACGGGCCAATAGATAGCTCCAGAAGTTATTGTCAGTTATAGATATATAGATTATTCGAACCGGCTGTTAAAAACTTTTTGGTGACTTTGCAACTTTGTATCGATAATAAAAAATGTATTATTGTGTTACAGTTCGAAGGCCAATATGTTATCGTTTCATACACAAAATAAATTCGTTATGTTACCGTGGTTACATCATATTTATTTTTGTCAACAATGAATTATATACCTATCTTAAATATGTTATGATGATCACGTATCGCCTTGTTATCATATAATACAGACCACTGTTAACTGCCTTCAATAAGGAGAATTCGCTAGTATATCTTTAATGTTTGTTGCCTTCGTTATTTATAAACCTTTTTGGAAAATACTCTTTTATAAGAATGAGGTTATACTGAATGTTAACTCATTTCAGTTTGATTCATATTAAACCTTGCATTGTGAAAATAAATCAGAAATTTCCTAAAAAAAAAAATTGGCATTGTATATTGATTGAGATATTTGTGAGATATTTGAGAATTCAAGACCAAGTTAAGGTCAAGGACGTTTTGGTGAATTTATTAAGTAAATCAGTTTCGTAAACTTTATAATAGAATAATAATATTGTTTATTAATTCCAGATGGTTTATAAACCCTAATTCTTTTCTATTATAAATCATTTTAGTACTCTGTATTAAAATTGAACAAACAGTTTATATTTTCATACTGTTTGTTTCTTCAATAGGTAATTTTATTCGATAAAATGATTTTTTTTTATCTAAAAACGTCTTCAAAAAAATGCACTAAAGCGATTATTACAAACTATCCTATATCACAATCAATAATCGATTCTGAAGAGTCCCTTGGTGTATCTTTAAAATCCAAGGTTCAAAGAAAACGACTTGGAAATGTTCCCTTTCCAATAGAAAAAAAGAACCTTTTCTGGTTTGAAGTTAGTTAACACTGTGACTGCCAGGCTATAATGACGTTTCTTTTAGGATGCCATATATGAATTTTTATGATTGTAAAAATATTTAGCGCTCTGGTCATCAATACTGCATCGCAGCAATGTACCGTGGCGTCACAAGAGAAACCATGGCCGATCATATAGCACCAATATGACAGTCAAAACGTTAAAAGGGATACTAGTGCATCGAATGTTTTAGTAATAATATTGTTGGATATTGGCATAATCTCCACAATCACAAGCTCAGGACCGCGACCTATAACACCTACAAATCTGGAACTGGAATAAGCATGAAAAGGTATGATGTGACTTACCGCTAAATAAACTCTGTCCCTTTCAATAAGATCAGCGAGTCTGTTAATGAGGAATCCGCGTTCCGACGCATCCATCGATCTCCAAGGAGAACCCAATCTATAGACAAGGTATTACTAATAGATCTTAGAACACATTAAGGGTTCGTTCAAATATTATGTGAGCATGATTTCTGTAATTTCTAATCGCTATTTATTTTTCACTTTTTAATGCCTTATGGGTTTTTGATTGATATTGAAGTCGGTTTTTTTTTTGAAAACTTACTTTTTTAGACAATACGAATAACTTAAACATTTGAAATCATATTTACATAACACATAGACTACTATATTTTTGTATTATTGAGTTGAGAACCGTTTTGGACGCGCTAGCGAACGCACGTGTCCGATATCTCCTCTGTTCGAGATCTTTTGTTCTCGATTTCATTGTGCTTTGTTTAGTGCAGCTGTGGCACACGTGTACAAAATCTACCTGAGTGAGTGAGACATTCCCTTATTTATATATTTACCCGTTTATTTATATACTCATTTTTCTATTCCTTATTCTTAAATATCTAACCAACTATTATTTATTTGTTTAATTATCTATTTATTTCCTCATATATTTCGTTAATTTTTATCTATTCAGTGATAAAGTAATCTATTGCTGTGCCCCCGTATATATGTAAGTACCTATTTATTATTATTTATCTATTTATTTAACCATTATTTATTTATGTTATAGTATTTTATTCATATACATGGTCCTCTGTCTCGCCCACTCATTTATTTATTTTGTGCTTTCGCTTTGTTTAAACAATTCTCTTGGTCCGGACTCGATATAGTTCCGTAGCTTACCGTTTGGCGTGCCCCCCTGCCCTTAAGGCAGGGAGGTTGGTTCGCGGCCCCTCCCTCTCAGTCCATCGCGATGGACACACAAAGATTTGAAAGGTTCTGTCGCAGCCTTCTCGCGCAAGGCGTAGATGAGAAACTATTTAATACCGCTTTAATAGATGCATCGCAGCCCTCCGAGGGCACGCAATATGTCGCGAACTTACCGACCGCGAATTCCTTCGCATCACTCTCGCCGCAATCGCCTCTCGATGCGCGAGACAAGGACCTATTAGAGGCCCCAATATCGAGCTCTAGTTCGGAGTCCGACTCCGAAATGGAGCTAGAAGTAACGGCGTCCGCCGAACCAACCGCGACCGCGACTACGACCGCGATTCCCGCGCCTTCAGCGCAGCTAGACAAGGACGGCTATACGACCGTTTCGTATAACAAACGACGCCCGGCTAGTCCGTTAGAGCAGGGTTCCGCAGGCAAAATTGTCAACATAGAGGGCGCCCGTGTGCCAGCACCAGCTATACCGTCGCGAAAACCGAGCGCGAGTAAATCTAGCTCCGTCTCGCTCTCGCAGGGCTCCGCAGTTAGGAAGCCGCGCCCCCCGCCTCCTGTTACGATTCAGGATAAATCAAAATGGACCGCGATTTCCAACCGACTTAAGACCCTTAAGGTCAATTACACGTCTGCACTTAGCACTCCGGCGGGCATCCGTGTTAAGTGTCCCACCTCCGACGACCATCGCGCTCTTATACGATTCCTTACTGAATCGAAACTCGCGTACTTTACTTACGCGTTAGAAGACGAGCGCCTCCTGCGTGTCGTCTTACGCGGTGTCCCGGCCGAAATCTCGGTCGAGGACGTTACCCTCTCCCTTAAGGAGAAAAACTACCCGGTGCGTGAGGTACACCGTATGTACCACCCACGCACCCGCGCTCCTTATAATATGGTTCTCGTTCTCCTCGACCGGTCGCAGGAGGGCAAGGCCATCTTCTCACTCGCTTCGGTGTGTGATCTCAATGGGGTCACCGTTGAGCCCCCACGCAAGACCCACACTCCTTCGCAGTGCCATAACTGCCAGAGTTATGGGCACTCCGCGAAGAATTGTCATCTCCGTCCCAGGTGCGTCAAGTGCCTGGGAGACCACGCCACGAAGGAGTGCGAGCGCACTCGTGGCACTCCCGATCCTCCCAGCTGTGTGCTTTGCGGTAACGCGGGTCACCCCGCGAATTATCGCGGTTGTCCCCGCGCGCCGCGCTCACAACGTCCCCGTCAGGCGAGGCAGGCGCCCGGGGCGCCTGCAGCCGCCGCCCGCCCTCCGCCTCCACCTCTCATGTCCGTGGAGGCCTTCCCGGGCCTGCCGGGCGCCTCTCGCGCCCCGGTTACGCCCGCGCCCACGATCTCACCGCGCTCGCCACCCTGTGTGCCGCGCGCGGCCCAACCCGGGCGGGCCCCTATGGCCCCCTGGGCCTCCCGACCTCAGCCTCAGGCCTCTTCTAGGCCTCAGGCGACTCATGCTCCATCAGCTCTCTCAGGTAAATTCGACTGGATGGAGCACTTACTCAGAGAACACGACATTCAGGAGGTTATCGCCTTCCATGCCATAGTCGAGGTAGAAGAAGGTTGCGGTCTTCTCACCGCTATAGCGCGTTTTCCGGCTATCGGAGCCACAATTCAGCGCCTCGCCCGTTCACCGTCGTTTAAATAAGTTTTAAAATTCACGAGTCTTAATAAAGTAAAACCACGCGGTCTATGTCTCTCGTTTTTCAATGCGAGATCCCTTCGGTCACAGCGCGATCTAGTAGCTGACTTTTTACGCGATAGACAGATTGACGTTTTCCTTATCCAGGAAACGATGTTAAAACCGAGTATGCGTAATCCGAGAATCACGAATTACTGTATAGTCAGGAACGACCGTGTCACCCGCGGGGGTGGCACGTTAATCTATTTTAGGCGTTCGTTGTATTGCATGCCGTTAGATCCGCCCGCGCTAACCAATATGGAAGTGTCAGTGTGTAAATTAGGTATGACCGGTCACTCGAATATTATTTTAGTTTCCGCGTATTTGCCACCAAACAAAGAATTGCTAAGATCCGATTTACAGGCGCTACTTAACTTAGGAGATTCAGTTATTATAGCGGGGGACCTCAATAGCGGGAACGTTATCTGGAATAGTCCGTGTACCTCTCGTAACGGGAGAATACTCGACGAACTAGGTAGGGTTCTCGCTTTTGACGTCATAGCCCCTCTGGAACCCACACACTATCAAGATCATTGCCGACCCACAGTATTAGATATAGCTCTATTAAAAAATATCACGCTTCCTGTACGACTCATACAAGTAGTTCACGAACTTGATTCAGATCATCGCCCGGTTGTTTTACAGTTAAGTCACAATTCAGACTTCACCCCGCCGTCGGTTAGGGTGGCTGATTACGCGAAACTCGTTCAATATTTTAAAGAAAATCCGTCGTCTAGTAGTTTAGACAGGATTCCGGACGTGTTGGTGTCTAAAGCCGACGTGGATTCGGCCATCGATTCCCTGGTTGATTACCTCCAGACCGCCGTCAGGGTGACCTCGAAAGAGGTACAAGCGGCGAACGATCGCCGTTTTATACTCCCTGACGACGTGAGAGCATTGATCACGGAAAAGAACGCCGCGACTCGAGCTTACGACGCTTACCCGTCTGTAGAGAATCGCGATCGTTTACGTTTGTTACGAAAAACAGTCAAGTCTCGTATTTCTGAGATCCGGGGCGACAGGTGGGACAGACTTCTGGAAGGTCTCCAGCCGTCTCACCTATCGTACTGGACTCTAGCGCGAACTCTCAAATCAGATATGGTCACTCCAATACCTCCTCTCGACAGAGGCCCCGGGTTGCCTCCCGCGTTCGATAGCATAGATAAAGCGGAATGCCTTGCCGCAAGCTTAGAGAAACAGTGTTCGCCAAACACTGATAACACTGACCCTTTCCATAACGGATTAATCGAATCAGCTGCGGAGCATGTACTCGCGTCTCCTCCGGCGGATACCCTAACCGCGATCACTTTCGATGAAGTTGCAGGCGCAATCAAGCGTCTCAAGCCTAGGAAGACCCCAGGTCCCGATGGGATCAGGAACGAGGTTCTGAAACTCCTTCCTGATCGCATCATAGCTCTATTGGTCTGCGTCTTCAATGCGGCCATGTCCCAGGGTCACTTTCCAGCCGTCTGGAAAAAGGCCATAGTGATAGGTATTCACAAGCCCGGCAAGAAAGCTACGCTTCCCGTTAGCTATCGCCCCATTAGTCTGTTAGATACCTTAGGAAAACTTTACGAGCGGCTCCTTCTGAACCGTCTTCAGTTCTCGATTACAGATTTAAAATTAATACCACCTAAGCAGTTCGGATTTCGCGCCGAACACTCTTGCACGAATCAAGTACACCGCCTCACGGAGTACATTTTCTCTAAATTTAACGCCAATCCGAAACGTAAACCGAAACGCACAATTGCAGTCTTCTTCGATATTGCCAAGGCCTTCGACAAGGTCTGGCACGGAGGGCTCATCCATAAATTATGTAAATCTCGCGTACCCTATAGGTTAATTCATATTATCCGCGATTATCTTACTGATAGGACATTCCGCTTCAGAGTGGATGGTCAACTATCGCTGCCCCACCCGATACGCTCAGGTGTGCCACAGGGCTCCATACTCGCGCCCACGCTCTTCAATCTGTTCATCAGTGACCTACCTCGGTCTCGGGGGTCGAGGTAGGTTGTTACGCTGACGATACCGTTATTTACACATCCGGCTGGCGGTCGGACTTTCTTAGGAAGCGCATCGAAAAAGCCGTTCATACTCTCGGTGAATGGTTTCGTCGATGGCGCATAGAAGTTAATCCCGATAAGAGTGCCGCAATACTCTTCGATCCCACGAAACGCGTTAATAAATTTGAGCCCATCAGGCTATACGGAATCGATATCCCTTGGGTCGAAGAGGTCAAATATCTCGGTGTCACATTAGATAAACATTTAAATTTCAATTCACATACAGACAGAGTGCGAAACAAAGCCGCTATGGTCTTGGGTCGCCTCCATCCGTTGCTTTGTCATAAGAGTAAGATGTCCCTCAGACACAAGCTCACTTTGTATAAGACGTGTATCCGTCCCGTGATGACATATAGCTGCCCCGTTTTTGCGCATATGTCCAAAGATAACTTTCATAAGCTGCAGGTTTTCCAAAATCGTGTTTTACGTAAAGTGACCGGTGCTCCGTGGTACATTCGGAGAGTCGATCTCCATAGAGACCTAGAGATCCCTTCTATCTGGGCGTATGTAAAATCACTTACGATTAGTTATTTTGAAAAAGCTGCGAATCATCCCAATCCGTTAGTGGTATCCGCCGCAAACTATGAACCCGTACCTAACGCTGCGCGTTATAAAAGACGTCGGCGATGCATTTTTACCGACCCTCCTGATTTAATCACGTCAGCGAACGATCAGTACCAGCCTGTCCCTCGAAACAGAGCGTGCTCACGCCCACGCCCGCGTAACCAGAGATCACGCCGCCGTGGTCTGGGGGTTAATTTCGCTCCCGCACACCCGATTAGGCCTCCCACGGCAGTGGCTCAAGCCTAGGTTCGATCCCTCGGTAGGGAGCCCTTGAGTGCGTTGCTTGCGCGATACGGTGACACACAAATATACATCACTGCTACAACACTACACGATCACCCCCACACACGTGCACGCCTACACGCTTACACATGAAAGTGGAAGGGTTTACTTTTTTCCCTCATCGAACTGAAAAACTTTTAATTTTCCGATAATAAATATATGGAGGAGTTGTTGAGGCGTGTATGCTTGGTACACATATACGTTTCAACAACTCATACATATATGAATAGTTAGCTAGGTTAGCTAACATAGGTCGCGATTTTGCATGCAACAGGCAACAGCCAAGCCGAGGTGTGCCGTGCACCCTTGAGCTGGTTGCCAAAATAGAATCGGCTGAGTGCCTTAAGCGCTCGCCTTAGTAGTCCGGTGAAGCTGTTAAGACCTTGCTGGGTCAATAGCGTAGACATTTCGAAAAAAAAAAAAAAAAGTATAATCGAGTCTGTAAAATTCAAGCCATAACGACTCATAAAGGTTACATAATAACTTGAAAGTGTAACAATGGTGCTGGAGTATATACAGTACCTACATAATAATATTATCAACAATTTTAGATAACCTGCTATATGATTTTACTGAGTCATGCTTCGTATTTGCACATTATTTTATACGTTAAAAGTGATTTACCATAACAAATAACATGCAAATTAATCTATAGATTTATTATGTATAACTTTTGAGCGGTTTTGCTTGTTTTGGTTTAAAATTGATCTACGAGAACGTGCATGCAAAATTTTGTAACAATTGCTTGCATATTTTTGGCGTTAATGCGAAATAAACAATGTTTCTTTCGAGTTTTTGGTGGGATTTCAGTCTGTCATGTAGTGGATTTTATATTTTATTCATAATCTTGTGTTTCTTGACTATATTGTGTAAAGTTGGTGGTGTTTTATGTAATATGGTTAGTTTATTGTGCATAAGTGAAGTAAATTGAAAATACCACGGAGCATGAAATTCTGAGATGCCACAAAAACCCCTGAAAGGTTCTAACAAGGGATCCCCATCTTGTTAGAATACTGATTCACACGACGCTTCATATTGAAACGATCGAACGACGCTTGTAATATTATTGACTACATGACAATGGCAGTAATAATCTGAAAGATTGATTGCCAAAAATAGTTTGAAAAATCTTATCTTTTCTTCCATCTCTTTTCTTGTTTTTGCTCCGCAGAAGCATATGCCAGTGTCAATATTTTATTTCAATGGAGATTACGGCATATTTTACACAATAAGTGTCGTGTGATCATTTCAATGTGCCAACAAGATGGTAGCTCCCTTGTTAGAACTTTCAAGGGAGTTTTCGTGGCATCTCGGAATACATGTCCCGTGGTATTATTATCATTCACTTATGCACATTAACCGAACTGTATTACGTAAAACACCACCAGTTTTATTAATTATTGAGTCAAATAACACAAGAATTTGAATAAAATATAAAATCCATTACAAGACAGACCAAAATCCCGCCAAAAACTCCAATTTATAATAATAGTAAGAATGTAATTTGCAAAATTGCAAAATGCACGTGACAGTTTTAGTATGCAAGCTGCTTGTTCGTATCTTATGCAAATGTATCTTCGTGATTATTTTTAAATACTATACAATATTTTGGCAATTTTTTTCCGCCGTACTGTAGTTGCGATTGGTACATACTTGAAAGCATCTCTGGCTGCTTTAACTGCTTTATCGACGTCTGTTTTACCAGCTTGCTGGACTTCAGTGATGACTTGGCCGGTGGCTGGATTCTCCGTTTTGAAAGTCTTGCCATCCGACGATTTCACCCATTCGTTATTTATAAACAGCTATAACAAAACAACTCATGAATAATTTACACAAAAAATTGTCATAAGGACTACTCACAGAATAATATATATCACTGAGTTATCGTTTCTTTTTTTTTAAATTTCGTTATCTATGCTTAATATTATAAAGCTAAAGAATTTGTTGGCTTGAACGCGCTAATCTCGGAAAGTAATAGTCCGATTTGAAAAATCCTTTCAGTGTTAGATAGATCATTTATCGAGGAAGGTTATAGGTTAAGGCTAACGGTAACATCAATAGGAGCGGTGCACCAACGAAGAATGTTTCAAAATCGTTTTTTTTGCCCTCTTGAGAGCTTCCGCTGTGTATTAGCGTTAGCTTTTTTTTTCGAAATGACTACGCTGTTTACCCAGCAAGGTCTTAACAGCTTCACCGAACTACACTTTTACACATTACTTTACACATTAGCGTTAGCGCAAAGTAACTATTCCACGCGAACGAAGTCAGTAGTCTGGTGAAGCTGTTAAGACCTTGCTAAGTCAATAGCGTAGTCAATTCGGAGAAAAAAAGCGAACTAAGTCGCGGGTAGAGGCTATTACTAACAATTTTATTTCTACTAAATACGTAAAGTGCAGATGTTTCGAATTATAAACTATATAACACTGAAAGAATTATTCAAATCGGATCAATAGTTCCTGAGATTACCCTGTACAATGTCATAAACTTTACCTCTTTATAATATTAGTATAGATAAAAAATGGAATTTTAATATACATTAATGAGTCCAGGCTTCATAATACAAAAATATGCCCTAATATCGATATATTGCATAAAAAATAATATACGTTTATTAAATATAAAAAAAAAAACTACAAACAATAAAAGTACTGGTAGGAATTGACTGCCGTTAATTTTTACTAGCTCTTTTTTACCATTAATATAGTATCCCTAAATCTAGTATTTCAAAAATAAAATACGATGTTGACAATAACAGTTAAATAAAACATATAATTGTTACACACATTAATAATTCTTTATGGAATTCCTTCTAACGTTTGGTGTAATTTGCATAACTATCAACATAGATTTAGAAACAAGCATATTTTAACTATAAGTAGATTTTCAAAAAAAATATCTGTAGCACTGATTTTCGATACAAGAAAATTAATATTCCTAACGATATTTAGGAGGATTAACAATGGCACTAAATTTAATTTATCTCTTTCGGCGTATGCAACGAACGCCACTTATGAGGTACACCATAATCATTGTTCGAACAGTGTTCAGTAATAAAGTTTGTTAGTTACAATAAAACTTGCTAATTGGAAGTCTTCCTAAATATTATGTTATAAAAATTGCGATTTTTAAAATATAATCGTATTACAATGTTTACTTACTCTTCCATAAATATGCTAGTGTTATATTTAATTTGCAAATATTTGATCTATTTATGACCAAGTAGGTATACCTATAAACTATTACAATTAGTCTATGAAGATCTGTTGTATATACATTACTTCTTCAACTTCCGTAACATATTTTTAACCATAAGATATATCGATTTTTCGTGTACATAAATATATATTATTACAATAATGTTTATACTTACACCTGTGTACAGAATTTCTGGTTTAGTCTGAGGTGCCGGCGCTGCTGTAGCGAATTTCGCTTTTTGTGTTTGAACAATTTTGCTTATATTCCGTAACATCTTGAATTATTATCGTACGCATTCACGGCCACTACACCAGAATAGCAACCATAGAATAATAATATTCCAAGCGAAGATAACACATAAAGTATTCTGTGAAGATAGCAACAATATTGAGTAACTGGAAATTAGGGATGATCGATATTCATCGATGTTTAGCTGAAAAACATAGATGTTTTGACATCGACGTTTTGATGTCGATAATATCGACACATCGATGTTTTAATTTCGATAACATCGACGTTATGAGAACGTTGCATGTACTATAGCTAGAGGCTAGAAAATTATCAAATTTGTAAGCCATACGAATAGTTTTTTCTTTGGATGACCTTTTTTCTTCGTCGCTGACCTCTGTTTATACAGACAATATTTATACAGAAAGGTAACAATTTCAATATAAAAAATATCCTTTATTGTTAAATTGATTATGTGAATCGAATTTTCCACAAATTAATAAGTTTAAAGAATTCCCAATATAGTCGAATATAATATATTCAGAAAAAGTTAACATTGTTAACAAAATTATTTGTCAATACTCACCAAAACAATCTAAGAAACTCAAATAAATTTGCCAACACTACATATAGAAGCACAAGAAATATATCGACGATCGATAAATTGAGTATTGATGAGATGCATTATTTACATTACAGTTCAATTTTTAAGACGCATTCAGAAGATTAGAATGTATACCTAATATACAGTGATGCGCTAAACGTCTTCGATGCCGTTCGTGCGCGTCCTGTGAAATGCTTATAAGAGCACCCTTATTATGCCAAAACTATGAATAAGTTAAACTTTAACGTGACGGCGCTTTTCAAGCTTTGGTGTGCCGCGTGATTTTACCCGTATGAACGTTAAGACGTCAATGTAGACAACGAATGAAAGTGAATACTCAGATGCTATCAAGCAAACAATATCCAATTTGGCTCTATTTTATTTTTGGCAACTAACAAAATGGTGGCTATTTTACTAAAACTTTCCGGGGAGTTTTTGTGGCAAGTCATAATCCATGCTCCGTGGTATTATTTCTGATCCACTACACTTGTGCACTATATTACGTAAAGCACCACCAACGTTACACAATATAGAGCCAAATAACACATTATGGTTAAAATGTAACACAATGTAGTGTAACACACTACATGGCATTCCAAGATCTCGCCAAAAACTCCAATTTGGCATTTATATTAATACTAGCTGTTGCCCACGGCTTCGCACGCGTTTTTTTTC
The DNA here is from genome assembly GCA_014332785.1 of Antheraea mylitta. Classification (NCBI taxonomy): domain Eukaryota; kingdom Metazoa; phylum Arthropoda; class Insecta; order Lepidoptera; family Saturniidae; genus Antheraea; species Antheraea mylitta. The sequence goes on along the minus strand of JACEII010000012.1, from coordinate 4,899,484 downwards.
AATGTATTAAATAAATTTAAAATTGTGATCACACATCTAGTGTAAATTACAATAAAACTCTTTCAAAAATATTTGTAAGTATCACACGCACATCATCTACTGTAACAGGTAACGTGTACTTTATATATGTGAATACGAAAAGTGAATCGAATTGGATGAGATTTATCATCAGCCACATAATTGGAACTTTAAACTGCTATATATAACCCTCAGTGCTCACTTGCACTATATAAGAAAGTAATGAAAATATTAAGCTAAACATTATCGAACAATATGTGTTAAATCTTTTATTATATAGATATGTGTCCATAGTGTCGATATAATTAAGTTATTACCATACCTTGCTATAAGTTAAATCACATATAAACATATGACTTTCAATTACAACAGCGATGCCCTTGGTGTTACAGTTGTTCATAGGCGACGGTAACCATTTACCATCAGGTGGGTCGTCAGCCTGTTTGCTGCCTTTTGGCATTAAAAAAAATCTTGGAGTCCAGTACAGCGCACGGCACACGTCCATGTTTACAGTGAACAACATATTTTGATTAATTTCACACGGAAGAATGCACGGATAACAGTTTATCACTACATAGTGTAAAACAAAGTCCTGTTCCACGTCTGTCTATATGTCTGCTCGCGATAAGAACAAAAACTACAGAACGCATCTTCATGTCGTTTTCACCAATATATAAAATGAATATTGGGCAAGGTTTAGGTATAGTTTGTCTTATTATCAGGGCGGGCAACGTCTGCTGAACCCGCTAGCTTAAAATAAAACAGCTAATTAGTTACTTAGTTGCCCGTACTTGTACCGTTACTTGTAGATCAATAGTGTAGTCATTTCTAAGAAAAAAAACCGTTCAAATAGGTCCAGCCGTTTAGGAGATTACCCGGCACAAATAAAAAAACATAAATATCGACAGAATTTTAAAAAAATGTTGAAAATTGTAGCATCATGGATATTTTTAATATAAAATACACTCACTTTACTTTTATTATACGTAATATATCACAAATCAAAAATTGGGAACAAAACTAACGTAGAATAAAGTTTTTGAGGAGTTTTTGGCGGGATTTTAGTATGTGATGTAGTGGATTTTATATTTTATTCATAATCTTGTGTTACTTATCGCTATATTGAGTTAAATTGATAGCGATTTATGTAATATGGTTCGTTTATTGTGCATAAGTGAAATTAATGAAAAATAATACCACGGAGCATGTATTCTGTGGTCTTGAAAATTAAGAAAATAAATATTTACGAAATATTATATATAGAAGATTTGGCGCTTATACCTTTACATTATCTTGGACATAGAAGAAAACTACCTATATTGACACTTCAGAACTGGCAGTATGGATTAATTCTTTGACTATCTTATTGGACGAATATTATTACTACTAAACTTTTTGAATAGCAACACGAAATAAACTTTAGAAACGTCTGCGATATAAACGTACCACGTATAATTAAAAATTGGAAACAAAAGTAACGTAGAATAAACTTTTTGATAGGAACACAAAATAAACCATGAAAATATTTGCGAGAGAATGTTATCACGTTACCATAGCAACGCATGTAGTACTGACATTAACACGCAGCGGAAGCTTCCAAAATAGCCTGATTTTGAGACATTCTTTATTAGTGCTCAGCTCTTATTGATTTTAACGTTATGATATGTAGCCTATAGCCATCCTCGATAAATGAGCTATCTAACACTAAAAGACTCTTTCAAAACAGATTGTAGTTCTTGACATTATCGCGTTCAACCAAACAAACAAACTCTTCAGCTTTATATATTATTATAGATTTTAAAACAATATGATTATTTTATATCGATTAGATAATAATCAATTCTATAGACATCTTTCAAGGCCTAGTGTTATTGTCATATGTGTCAATGACAATTATCACCTCTAATCTGATTCAATTTGGTCAATTTTCTAAAGTTTCGACTAGGGATATTATTGTTTTGTGGTTTTGGTGGTTTCTTAATTATTCAATTAAGTCAAGATTTTTAGTTATAGCTATAAATTTGATTTATAAAATAATCAGAAATGGATGGATATAAATTTTATGAATATTTGCATAATAGAATCGGAAAAAAAAAATTAATGCATTTATATACACTCGATTATCAAATATCAAGAAATTTAGTTGATGCTGGTATTCAGACAAGGTGAATATTTGCTGTTTTTCCTAAATGATACTTCATGAGTACTTGGTCAAGTGTAAACAATGTGTTACAGTCACAGCTGCTTCATCGCAAAGTTTCAAGATTATAAAAATATTTACTGTCGCGGTTAAAGGTCGGTAGGCATGACTTCGTGGCTGGTTTTTCGAACTTTGATATATATTTGCTTTATAATTTTACTTATCATCAATAAGTTAATCACACTTATTACTTCGCTGTTGAGTTATCAAACATAAATTTTAAAAAATGTCCCAATTTAACAACAATATGTTTAATAAACAATGTAATCATAGTAATTGTTTGAATTACACTATTACAAACTGAAATGCCAGTGAGGAATGAAGAATTAAAATTCTTACATTGAAAACTTTATATGTAATAGTATTTCTTCCATACTTTTTAAAATCTTTGAATACATACTCCTTGCATGTGTCAGTTGCATATATGGGTATTTTTAGTTATTAAGTTTGATTTATTGAAAGTGTATTTAATTGCTTTTAGAAAACTGTTTTTTTTTGTTAAAAAACTATTTTTTTTCAGGCCTGTAAAAACAAACGGTCTATGGTGTTGTGGGCTTCTGCCAACGATTTTAATGTTAAACACAATTTTGTATAAAGTATCACCTATATACAAAGTAGTAGCTTATATTTCACTTGGCATATTCTTCTATTGCTTATTGTTTATAGTGTTTATGTCAGTATCATGTATGGTATTAAAGGAGACAATATTTGGTGGATGTATAGCATCTGGCTTGGTGTCTTGTGTCCTTCTCTACACTTGTTTAGGGGAAGGTAAACACTTTTTTTTAACATATGACCATTGATATAGAAAACCCCAACATGCACAGTCTCATATAGAAGTAATGCTCGAAACTGTCCCCAAAAACTCACAAATATACTTGAGTAGTTGTTGTAAATTTATGTTTTTGCAAATTCAACTTTACACCAATTATTTAAAGTTGCTTTTACAAAGCAGTCTACAAAAAGTCCAAAATGGGAGTGATGAGAGACTATTTGAAATGAACTTGAATTCTCAATTGTGCACTCATTCTATGTGGGCGGGTTTGTGACATTGACTGAGGGGTTGAGTCTTGGGTTTTATATATAATTGCATAGAACTTTAAAATATTGTTTTTTCTTCATAATTTTAATGATATAAGATTTTTAAAATTCATACTGATGATCTGCTGTATAAATTATTGAAAGTCTAAATTGTATATTGTTGGATAGCTATGATTTTTATAGTGGGTTTAAATGATTTCATAATGAAAATGTTTATTATAATTAGCAGGTAATGTGTTGTTGAATCTCTTATAGTAACTAGCAAACTAGCTCCTAAATATTGGTTTTATAATAAACTTATAAATACCACACACATAAAAATAAGCTTGGTTATATAATTTACTCCATTTCTATAAATGGTCACTATTTAGAAATTTAATTACAATATTGTTAATAATAATAATAATAAATGCTTTATTGCGTACCTTAAAAATACACATAATTCAATAATGAGTAACTTTTTTGTAGAGTGCTCGATTCTCTACAAAAATATTTGATGCAAATTGCAGAACAATTTATGATTCGTTAGTTAAAAAAAACAGAAGAAAATAAAAATATTATACTTATGGGAAATCTAAAAGTGCGATGCAGACAACCTTTATATAATATTAAGGGCTTATAATTTTAGAAGCCTGTTTTGGCATCTAAATGAAATTTCGGAGTCTGGTTCCAAGAAAAAAAAATTTAAACACCCTAATATTGTATTATTTCTAAAAGTATCTTATTAATAAAGACAATACAAAGAAATCTGAGATATATATTTGTGATATTGATACAGTAATACAGTTATACAATCTAAGATTATATACTGAGCTTGATAAAAAAAAACTATCACTGTCAATTAACTGCTTTGTACAAAGAATTTTTGTTTACATTTAAATGATACCTATGTCTAATAGAAACCTAAAGAATCCATTTTGTATGCTAGCTAAAATCTGAGGATATTACAGTAGATAGCACAACAGGTTTTATATAATAGGTTTATATAGCATGTCCTCAAAAAGCAGTTTGTTTTTTCTTCAAACTGACTATGCTATCGACCTAGCAAGGTCTTCATCAGACTACTAAGGCGAGCGCTTAAGGCACTCAGCCGATAAGCAGTTTGTACAGTAAGCACTCATTATTTTCTTGCTATTGTTAGCAGTGTATATCAAAGCCACCAGTGGCTTGGTTCTCTTTAAATGTTACTCAATATATAGTACAGACAGATTTTTGGAAGTGGTATTTTTTGGTCTTTATAAATTATTTTTCTTTTTACAGGAATAACCATTTCTCTAATATTTGCCTTACCGATGCTGTACCTATTCAATATGATGTTACGATGGTCATTAACAATGTTTCCGAAAACATACACAATAGGTGAAGCAATGGTAGTCACACAAGCGGCAGTACTATTCCTGGTGATGTTTTTGGCAAAGACAATTTATTATGTTGACAATACTGATGAGGAGATGGACTTTATTACAGTTATTATTTTTGTGAGTTGCAAAATTTTATTATTTAGATTTTTAATTTATATTGTTTTATTTTAAATTAATAAAACTTGAAATGTACTTGTCAGGAATGTATATTATTGGTGTACAAAAAAGTTTAAATAAATAAATACAATAACAAATTTCAAATAATTAAATACTGAGAATAATAATTATCTATACTAATATTATAAATAGGTAAAGTTTGTGAGTTTGGTGTGTTTGTGAGTTATGATGTTGTAGGGGGTAATCTCAGGAACTACTGGTCCGATTTGAAAAGTTCTTTCAGTGTTACATAGCTCATTTATTGAGAAAGGTTATAGGCTATATATCTTCACGCTAAGAGCAATAGGAACGGAACACTGAAGAAAAATGTTTCAAAATCAGGATGTTTTTTCCTCTTGAGAGCTTCCGCTGCGTGGTACTGCTAGCCCAAAGTAACTATTAATACGCGGACGAAGTTGCGGGCAGAGGCTAGTGTTAAATAAAAATGAGATATTTCATAGCTATTTCTGTTGCTTAAGTCAAATATTAAAATATTGAATTTACATATGTCTTGTAATCTGTAGTTTTTTATATAAATTATATAGAATGTCAACCACAGACAATAACATTATTAAAATCTTGCTCTGCTTTCAGACAGGGTTTTCAACTTTAGGATTGATTGTTACAGCATTATATATGTTGAGAGACCAGCATAGAAACATACAAACATTTGGATACATTTTTGCCATAGCTGTTTTATTTGCTTTGGTCATTTTGCATATTGTCCTTGGAGCTAATTGCATTCTTAGTATACTTAAATATGTGTTCATGGATAAAAATAGAGTAAGTAATAACCTTGTTATCTATAGTTCGTAGCCATGTTTTATTTACTGTGTTTAAAAAATATTTGCAGAGATCACTTTAAACTATGCATATTTGTACTATGAAAATATTTCTGAGCTCTTGGTAAAGAAAAATATTTTATGAAACATTAGCATGGTTGTATGATATTTTCTAAAGCCTCATATAGGCTATATTTTATCTTTAAATTGAAGTCTGGCATTCTGTGTTGCAGTATGCAGTACTGCAAACATGTAGCTGTACATGCGTACAGCTGTAATCAAAAGGCAATATATCTAGGTGTAAAGCATTATCTTGTAAGAACATCCAGTTTGTGAATAAAAAGTATGGTCGGCACAGTTTAAATTGAAGTCTGGCATTCTGTGTTGCAGTATGCAGTACTGCAAACATGTAGCTGTACATGCGTACAGCTGTAATCAAAAGGCAATATTTCTAGGTGTAAAGCATTATCTTGTAAGAACATCCAGTTTGTGAATAAAAAGTATGGTCGGCACAGTTCATTGAAACAATCATAGTGTCTTTTTTGAAATTATTTAATTCTTGTAACTGTTTTTTTTTTTTTGTTATATGGTATAATCTGTAATACCATATAGTATTAGTGTGCTTTTTAATTTTATATTTAGGTATTTTATTTTTGAAGTTTTAGTTTGTTTTATTTATTTTGTTAGTATTTTTCTTTTTTGTACGCATATGCGCCGTTTTGATCATGTTAGCTGTGTTTACGTCCAGAAGGGTTTAATTTCAAGTATGTTTACTAAATATACAGCGCGACAGGTTAGTCGCTAGCAATATTTTTACAACAGAATCACTAGCCAATTTCCGTTCTAAATCAATGAAAAAAATAGATGCTTAATATTTGACCTAAATATCTAGAGAAAACAAATCTGATAAACCTATAATCAACATCAAGTGTTTTACAAATAAACGAAGTGGTGTAATAATAAGTAAAGTAATTAATAACACTTTGCCGCGCAGTCCCGCCCGCGTCCCCCACCTCGACTCGTGCCCGCTTGTTCCACCATGTGGCGTTTTGATGATAAGCAGTTACGTAATGATTAACCTAGGAAAGCGTTTTCATGTTGTTAATTGAACCTAAATGTGATTTTTCTACGTTTAAAAGTATCGTTCCCATACTCTTGTAAGTTTTCGAAGAAACTTTAACTAAGGTTCTCTTCGTTGTTTATTAGTAATTGTTTTGATATTATTATTTTATTGTAAATGTGACCATGAACTACCAAAGGACTGAAGGATGTTAAACTTTAAACAGTCACCTGGTATAATTGTCAGATAAACACTCATAAACTCATAAACAAAAAACACTCATAAGAAAAACTCATTTTCAGGCACAACTATTTGCCTTCTGGCTTTGTCTTGTCTTAATAACGTCGTTCGTGATATTCCTTCGATCACAAGTAGCAGTAAAAGCGAGCACTGCCACACGGAAAACATTCCATTTGCTCGCATCTGTCGTTTTTATGTCCGGGATCGTTTATGACGTTTATCTAATAACACTTGCTGCAGGAGTTGGACTTGGACTCTTGGTATTAGTCGAGGTAAGTATTGATTTACAGATTATCACTTAATTAAGAATTTAGATCAGTTAAATGATAGAATCTATGCAATGTTTAACTTTGCGAGCGTTATCTCCATATTTTACACTAGCTACTGCCCGCGACTTCGTTCGCGTGAAATAGTTACTTTGAGCTAACGCTAGCACGCAGCGGAAGCTCTGAAGAGGAAAAAAATCGATTTTTAAACGATTTTTCATTGGTGCTCCGCTCCTATTGATCTTAGCGTGATGATATATAGCCTATAACCATCCTCGATAAATGAGCTATATAACATTGAATTTTTCAAATCGGACCAGTAGTTTCTGAGATTACCACCTACAACGTCACACACTTTACCTCTTTATAATAGGAATTAGTATAGGTATAATATTAGCATAGAATTACATTACGCTAAAAAAAAATTACTCCAACAAGGTGGATATTGAAAAACATGATACTCGTATGTCTTATTCTATTTTTTATGTCATAGGAGACAAACGAACTGGTCGGTCACCTGATGTTAAGTGATCACCATCGTCCATTGACACCAGCAACACCAGAGGAGTCGGAAGTGCGTTGCCAGACTGTATTGATTTAGAAGGGGGAGGGTAAAACAGGAGGGAGGAGAGGGGAGGTTGGCCTCCGGTGCTCTCACTGACCGCACGAATTACACCAATGCAGACACTGTTATTTCACGTGGGTGTTTCTGTAGGTCGGGTGGTAGAACCCCGGGCGAGCCGACACATTCATGCTGAAACCATATCTTCAGCGTGGCGTCTTAAAACTTCACCAGATTATGCCCCCTCGGCAGCGGCTCAAGTCTAGGTCCGGTTCCTGGGCGTGGAGCCCTTGAGTGCGCTGCTCGCGCGATACCGTGACACAAAATGTTACATCACTGCAACACCAGTACACATATTACTCCCACGCACGTGCACGCATACACGCCTACACATGAAAGTGGAAGGGTTATATTTCTTTCCCTTATCGAACTGAGATAGTTTGGAAAATTATCCGATACAAAATATACATAGGAGTTGTTGAGGTATGTATGCTTGATACACAAATATGCTCCAACAACTCATATATGTATGAATAACTTTAGCTTAGGTTAGGTCATATAAGTCGCGAATTGCTCGTGTCGGGCAGCAGCCCAGGCCGAGGTGTGCCGTGCACCCTTGAGCTAGTTGCCCAAATAAAATCGGCCGAGTGCCTTAAGCGCTCGCCTTAGTAGTCCGGTGAAGCTATTAAGACCTTGCTGGGTCAACAGCGTAGTCATTTCGAAAAAAAAAAAGTTGTCCGTTTATGTTGGCGAACTCCTTTTTGGTTTCTACCCACTTTTTACATTTCTTGATTATTTTATTCCAACTGTCTTTTTACTATTTGCAATTATTTACTTATTGAAGTTATTACAGTAACTTTGTTTTTATTTACATTTTTACTATAGAATTTTCATGTTCCGTACTTATTTTATCGAAATCAGACTCAATATACATATTATTTATTAAGCTTGGTATATCGCAATGATTTCGATATTTTATCAAAATGTTCGAGAACTACTGACAAAAACAGTTATGTTTTTGAGGAACGTCTATTCGAAAAGCGAGTAATATTACACCGATTCACAAAAAAGGATCTAAAAATGTTATAGAGAATTACAGACCGATTACGAAGTTATGAATATTTGCCAAAATTGTGAAAAAATTATATACCCTCAATTATAACTTCTCACTAAAGACTTGAGTGATCACCAACATGGATTTATTAAAGGTCGCTCTACAACCTCAAATCTTATTTTGTGTACTGAATATGTATCACAACATATATCTCAACCATCACCGGTGGATGTTATCTATACAGATTTTACTAAGGCTTTTGATAGAATTGATCACATTATTCTGCTACAAAGATTAGAATATGCAGGTATCCAAGGTGACCTTTACAGATGGTTTGCGTCCTATATTAATTATTATTAATCTAGATTTATAATTTTACCTATTGGTACCAAACAGTAGTATTGAACGGTTTTTCCTCCGCAAGTCTTTTGATTCCCTCGGGAATTCCTCAAGGTTCTTTACTCGGACCTTTGTTGTTCAATATATTCATAAATGATGTAGAATATTCCTTTAAATATAGTAAAATACTTTTATATGCTGATGACATGAAAATTCGCTGCCTTATTACGGAATTAAATGATTCGTTTTCTCTTCAGGCCGATTTGAATTCGTTTCAAAAATATTGTCAGCTTAATAAGCTTGATTTAAATTTTTGTAAATGCTATTTAATGGCCTACACTCGTAAACCTAAACCAATTAAATATGATTATACTTTAAAGAATACTATTCTTAACAGAGCCGATACGATAACCGATTTAGGAATACTACATTTGATTCCAAATTACTTTTTGATCAGCATATTGATACCATAGTAAACAAAGCGTCAAGAGCTCTTGGATTTGTTATACGCCTTTCGTCAGAATTCAAGTCTATTAAAATTTTAAAAATTCTTTACTGTGCACTTGTCCGTAGCCACCTCGAATACGCTTCTCAAGTATGGAACCCGAATCACGATGTTTATGTCAACCGTATTGAACGTATACAAAAGAGATTTCTTAGATACATTCAGTACAAAAACAAACGAAATTATGCTATTTTATTAACTGCAAATACAATCATATTCTTCCTCTTTATGAACGTAGACGAATCGCCCACGTATCATACCTCTTGAATATTACTAGCGGTATAGTAGAGTGCGCAGAACTTCTAAGTAACGTTAATTTACGAGTACCTGCTAATTCAACTAGAAATAAATATCCTCTACACGTACCGCTAGTGAAATAATCTTATAGAAAAAAACTCATTTCTAATTAGAGTTAGTAACCAAACTAACAGCGTCTTGAAAATCTTCGATATAGATCTCTCTCACACGGGGTCTCTCAAACTCAAGAAAGTTATCACCAGTAATTTTTTTTAAATAATTCTATCAACTAAGTGCATGTGTTATAATTATATAAGAGTATATCTGTGTGATCTTTTAAATTGCCTTACTGATGTTATTTCTTCTATATCTGTATATTTATTAGCTGTAAGATCACCTTTTACCTTAAAATAAAATAAAATTAGTTCCTTATACAGTGTATGTGAGCACCGAGGTAATTATATGGTGGGGTAAGGTTCCAAATATGCTGCTGATGACAAAACTCATTTGGCACACTGTTAGTATTTATATGTCTAATGTACACATTACATATTACTGTAGGCGATTTCGTACTTACAATCGTTTTTAAAGAGTATTTCTATAATTGTACACAGTTTCACAATTTTATAATTCTTTAATCCAATTTAAAAAAAAAACGCGTACGGAGCTGCGGGTACAGCTGGTTATTTATATATAATTTTTCAGGCATTGAGGAAATCAGACATTGAACCCATATCATCGGTACTTCAGTCAGCATTTGAAATTTATAAGGATGAAAAGGTAATAAGAATGTAAACAGAATACAATAACTAAAGAGTTTTTGAGGTATATATGCTTGGAACACATATATGCTCCAACAACTCATATATGTATGAATAGTTAGCTTAGGTCAACTCAGGTAGGTCGCGAATTGCATGTATCAGGCAATAGCCCAAGCCGAGGTGTGCTGTGCACCCTTTAGCCAGTTGCCCAAATAAAATCGGCTGAGTGCCACAAGCGCTCGCCTTAGTAATCCGGTGAAGCTGTTAAGGTCTTGCTAGATCAATAGCGTAGTCATTTCGAAGAAAAAACTATAATGTTACATTCAATTTTTTTACGTTCATAGTTTGTTTCTGATTGCAAATATGTAATCGCATTAAATCACCATTAGTTCCTTTTCTTAAATACATCTGTGCTACATATAATTTTTAATCTTATTTTATTGTGATTCATGTTTTATTAAAGTTGGTATTGTTTCACATGATAAGCATTTTAAACATAGTTTTCTGCTTACAGGATGTGGGTAGTTTCGCTATGACCCCGATATACCTTTACACAGGTTTAGCAGGTCCTTTGTTGTTAATACCAAAACATAAAGGGTATGAACTGGAGTTACTTAGTGGTGTGCTTGCTATTGGTGTAGGTGATACTGCTGCTAGCTGGTTCGGTTCTAAGTATGGATTTAATAAATGGTCAGGTATGTATTGCCATGTATTTCAACTATCTATACATAAACAGTAAGCTTTTGGTTTTACTATACAAATATTAAATAAAATATATTCCATTAAATGTGTGTTCAACTGAATTCATTAGGAACATTATCATCTTCTTACTCTTATACTTCCTAAGTAGGATCAGCACGAGTTTTCTCTTCCACTCTACTCTGCCAGATGTAATAATCTGTTGATAATTTAATGTATGTCCGTAAAAACTTAGAAAAAACTGCATTTAGTAAAAGACTGGCATAATCTAAATACTAGAAACTGTAACAAACTGGTCGTCCCATGTTTCAGGCTTAGCAAAGCCAGTAATAGTATTTTAGGTAATAGTGTTAGGTTTTACAATAAACTCCCAAAGCATGTTACCGATTTGCCGACCGGTAAGTTTAAGCGCCAAGTCAATGGGGTTTTGGTGTCAAAAGGATATTATAGAGTGAATCAGTATATGAATGACGGTGATGTCTGGAATTGACTCTTTTCTGTGCATCCACTAAAAACGATTGTATGGTGTATTGGAAATATGTGTATTAAAAAATGTACCCGATCGAGTTTCTTGTCAGTTCTTCACGATAATTAGGTTGTTTGTCCGAACCGGTAGTAGTTTTTGACGTTCATAAGTGCCTTATTAGGGCCTAAACTGAATAAAGTATTTTTGATTTTGACGTCATCTCAATATTCACATCTTTTATAAACATAATTTCTCACACATTTTACATACTTGTATATAATATTCAGATATATATATCATCCATATTTATAATTCCTTTAAAATTAAAGTATGTAAACTTTCATTCTTTGAGCTTCCTCTTCATTCAAAGAGTATGTCATGTTTCTAAACTGACTTAAACTATGCATTGTCTAATAATAGAAATGTTGATATATATATAAATTTTATCAGTACTATAATAAATAGAAATGATTTGATTTTTTTATATGTAATGAAAGTTTATTTTTAACTCAAAGAATTCCTAACCAATTTCAAAATTCTTTCATCTATAAAAAGCGTCGTTATTAGTAAGTACTATGGGCTATTTTTAATATCTACATTTAATCGAGTGTAATCGCGAGCAAAATATAGTAACAGTAGTATATATAATTGAATATATCAGGTAGTCCGGTGAAGCTGTGAAGACCTTGCCGAGTCAATAGCGTAGTCCTTTCGAAAAAAAAAAGAATATATTCTTATGATAAATAGTTAGCTAATTTTTTAAGGGTTGTAAAATTTTCTCCTACTTAGCAGTAAACAAATCATAAACTGTATTTAAAAAAATATTATGATAACTCAGAAAAGTGATACACTTGTAATAATACTCACTATTATTAAAATATATTATTATATTTGCACGTGTGATAAATTAATATTTCAAATAACTGTTTTCAGGAAGTGACAAAACATTAGAAGGGACAATATTTAATATAATGTCACAGGTGGCTACTGTTTACGCACTCGAGTTATTTGGTGAGTTTTTAAACAGCTTGTTTTCCAAAATGTAGGTTTTATAAGCATACATAGACTTCAAGGTAAAGTAGTCATTGTCTATTTTGATAATTAAAAGAATCCTAAAATTCAACTCCAGCACCACCTACCGGGTTCAGTTGTGAATTAAACCATTCTCGAATCCACCTGAACACGCACAAAATATGTCATCATAATCTGTCCAGCCGTTTAGTTCAGTCATATGCGAATGGACAAAAGAATTATCCTTGTTTTTTGAATATTAGATTTTTTTTTTATTATCAAGGCAGAACAACGTCCGCCCGTCCAGCTATTATATACATAAAAATGAAGTAGGGCAAAATAGCAAAAAAAAAATTATACCAAACTTTGAGCTCTTCATATTAACAGATGCTTGTTTGCTATTATTGATATCTCTTATTTCTGTAAGCCTTTTAGAAACTCAATAAAGTTTAGCTATTATTTAATAATAAAATACATTTTTCATTTTCAGGTTTATTGAATTCAAGAAACGCTTTGATCAGAGCCGGAATAGCAGCCATAGTTTCCGGGTTGGTCGAAGCAAAAACAGACCAGGTTGACAATTTAATATTACCTTTAATTAACATACTTGCATTTCAAGCGACTTGGTTTTTAAGTTAATTGTACACTGTTGATGATCTTTTTTACATGTTTTATATTAAATTGTTTTGTAAAAATTGGAACATTTTTATTTGGATACACTACTAAGCGGACTTTTTAAAACACGCCATTTTATTACCAAAGAATTGTAAATAAACTGTTTTAATAAAACACATTTAAAAAAAATTGTTTTATTTTCTATATCTCAATTTGTATCATTCAGTTTCAAAATAATTAAATTGTTAATAGGGGTGTGAGAATAATCGGATATAATAATTTTTTTTTAATTTTTTTCATATCATTCGAAATATTTCGAATTTCATGAATAATTCGATTCGCACACCCCTAATTGTTAACTCTCACTATACTAACACTATTACTATCAGAATCTTGTTCTATTTCAGTCTTTATTTTCTTGTTTTCTAGATCATTCTCTTGTTTTATTCCTATAAGATTATCATTAAAAACTGATGAATCATCATTATTCCTTTTACTCTTAAGTAAGCTTCTTTTCTTTTTCATTCCTTTACATTTCACTTTATAAACTTTCTCTAAAGCCATGACATCTTTTCTGTTGATACTCCAATCAATGATAGCAGTCTCAGCTATATTCATAGGATTATCTGCTTCATTATAATCAGGTATATCAATGCCTAATATGCTCATTACTTTTTCCAATACATCATCTACATAGTAATTTATTATTAAATCTGCTTTATTGTCCTGAAACAAAATATCGTATATTTTTCTACTAAGAATAATTTAATAAAATTATAATTTTAATAAAAACTAATTATTTTATATACTTGAATTCGTCGAAAAAATGCCCTAATTTAGATTTACGTCATATTATATAAAAATTACGTAGTTTTTTGGGTGACATCGCAATTTCATTCTATTTTATGTGAATTATTGTAGTGCACTATGCTGTTTGTTTGTATTGAAATTATGTCATATGTTTTAAATCTTACAGAAAACGATCTTTTTAAATGCTTGTTAAATCGTCTTTATTTTACAAATAGTGATATTTTCTACAAGGACCAAATAGCAATATAATTACGATATTTATTCCTACTTTTAGAATTGACTTAAAGTGCTTCCACTTATTTTCAAGATAAATTTAACGCAAATGTGTAAACAAGGCCAAACTACACGCAGTTTTTACAAGTCAGTTTTTTTTTTATATAGGTGCGATATGATTTATTGAATAAAACATGCACCAAACCTACAGTCTTCATATAAGCTTTATAAATCGAATGCAAATTAGAAAGGAGTTTAAAATTAAGCATAACATAAACAAACGGTTTTCACTGTAGTATCATTTTTACAGTGGTCCAGTGAAGCTGTTAAGACCTTGCTAGGTCAATAGCGTAGTCAGTGCGAGAAAAAAAAATCATTTTTATTAGATTAAAATTTGAAATCACTGGTAGTCTTTTTTAAATATGGATTAATATATAATATAACCAATCAACAATGCTTTTTTTAAAAAAAAGCTATTTTGTATTTTTTATTTGTCGGCCCTTTTGTATTTAATCAACGACATGTGTTCCAACAAAATGTGCAAAATATACTTACATGTTTTGTGGGTTGCAAATTACATATAACTAGCTTCCCATTGTATTTTATTGTTTCTAATGGTAAATTACCGCTCGGGACAATTTGTAGAGTTGTACCTAAGCATATGCTTAAGTCAGCAATGCTAAAAAACAGTAATTTATTAATTAAGTAAAATAATTATTGATAGATCACTAAACCTGTAATAAATTGATGAAACATTGAACTGATAAGTATAAACTATTGTTTTAAAGATACACCACATATATTTTTATTTCACAAATAGTATTATGGATATACAAATTAGAAGTGACAACATTTTCAACAAATAAAAAGTAAAATAATAATAATATAATATAGTAAATTTATTCATTTGAGCTCACATTTACATTCTTAAAACTATATAATATTGTTTATGAGCAAATAAAGAAAAAATATATATTTTATAGATTAGTAAAATTAGTACAATGTTAATAAGTTATAAAGGTAGTATAAAGTTAAAGGTAATAATGATACTGAAGAAAACTTGATATGTATATCATTACAAATTTACATATAACTTGGGTATTATTATTATTACATTTGATTTAAATAGATAAAAAACGAGGTGCACCATAAAGATAGAAATAAAACTAATGGTTGTGGAGGAGAATATGAAAATCCTCACAAAATAAAGCTGACTGATACTTATAAATTCATTTATTTCTTTAAACAATATATCTTAATTTAATAGCTTTAATGCAATATTACCGTCGTAAGAAGAGGCGCATCTAAGTAAAACGCGAATTCAAGAAAATGCGAAAAGCCTAACCAGCTTCTTCAATAATCATTGCATGCCAGAATATGAATGTAAAATTAATAAGGAGTTTTTAAATACTGTATAGGACTTAGTTTTTTGACTACAATCTCACCTGATGTCCGATGAGAACATACAAACTTACAAAGAATGTACCTAATCTAGAACGAGGTGGTAGCTGCTGGAAAACACCAACAGATAGTTGAGAAGAAAGAAAAAAGAAATACTTTATTGTTGGAACAACCATACAACTAAATTAAATTACACAACTAGTTACACAGAAAAGAAAAAAAAAGTACATTTGAAAATAAAAAATAAATGTCCAAGTTAGCGACAAACTTTAAAGAAAAGAGTGGTAGCCATTAGACTGTGCTTGGTAGCAGTCCGGTGAAGTTGTTAAGACCTTGGTAGGTCAATAGCATAGACAGTTCAAGAAAAAAGTGGGCTTTGCTTAGAAAATTGCCTTACCAGCAAAAGTTTTATCATGATGTTTTCAGTCACATAAAGCTCTAACTTAATTACAAGGATTCCAACTTTTGTTAATTGACATAGTGTCTGAACATGCTACTAACTAATCCATCATCTTTTCATATTGATAAAGTGTAATTTTTAGGTTAATAAATAAATAAATTATCTATTTGAATTGACTTTAATAATTTCAAAGTAGAATAGATGATATATGTAACTATATCATATAGGATTACCTGGAATGCCATTCAGCCATCAACAAGTCGTTTTCAGGTAAACTATGCTCCCAATCTAACACTCCATCATACAAGCGTCCACGACAGGGTCTTCCTGTCACATGTTCAGTGGCACACGGGACACCACTGCACTTTTTACCAACAGTTTCAACTGGACGACTCCTTACAAATTGTCTGACAAATTTGAATTTACAATTTTTTAAATGTTCAAATTAAATTTTTAAATTTACTTTTGAAGTGATTATGGTTTTATAGTGAGGGTTCTAAGTGATGCTCAAACAATGTAGGTTTTATATTCTATACTTGGCTTGAGCCTTTAGTAAAGGATAATATTGACTGAAATTATAGAATAGTAATATAGTATATTATAATACCTGCTCGGCTAGCAAAAATCGTTATTTCTTTTTAATTGTGCTCTAATCTAAGACCAAGTATAAGTATTCTGAAGACCACAATATCTTAGACCATGTTGTTACTTAGGTTTGTTGATAAATAGTAACACTATTTATTGTTAAAAATACTGATCTTTATATCCAGTAATGAAAAACCTAGAGTGGTAGTAAGCTCGACTATAGAATTGATGAGATGCAGGTTTGCTTCCCATATAAGAAAACTTCTATGTAATGACTATGATTATCACTTTTGGTGATAATGTATGTAAGTATAAGTTGTTTTTCTAACGTAAATCAATATTTAGTTCGGAAACAAATATTTCATTGGAGGCAAACAAACAGATGGGTCACCTGATGTTAAGTGATCACTGATGTCCATAGACACTTGCAACACCAGCGGACTCACAAGTATGTTCCCAGCCTATTTTTGGGGTAAGGGGGAGGAAAGCGGAATGCGAAGGAAGGTGAGGTAGGCCCCCTAGGGACGGTTAGGGTGGGGAATGTGTGGGGGGTACTGGATAGGTATCTTCTGGCTTGCCTACCTACTCAGTGGGTAGGCAAGCCCAGGGAATGGAGGGCGTAGGGTTTGTGCTAGGCAGGGTAGGGTTAGGATCGTGGGGTACGGGGGGGGGGGGGGGATGCGTAGGTTAGCGTAGGCCGGAGGGGAACTCGGGGTAGCTCAGGTCGAGGAGGAGTAAACCTCGTTAAAAAATCAACCATGGGGTGGCGGCGGAGCGGGTGGCCTCTCCGCTGCCGATCGAACCCAGGGGGAAAGGGACGGGGGGCCTGGACTCCCATTGCACGGGTTCGGGGAGCTGGGAGGCAGCCTTTAACAACCGGGTTGCCTCAACTGGGTGCGGCGTGGGAAACGCCTGCCGCCGGGGGTGCTGCGGAGCTTGCTCGCGCTACCCCGGGACACTCCCATAGTGCGGCGTAGGTTGTCGTGGAGTTTTAGCCGGTTCAAGTCGCCATTTTCGGCCCCTCTCCTGCGTGACTCGCACGTGAGGGAGGGCGGTTCAAGTCAGGCTCCCTCCCCCCTGGAGCTCTGGCATAGTAAAAAAAAAGATCCCCGGTGCTCTCACTGACCGAATGAAATGCAACAATACAAGTACTGTTACTTCACATCAGTTTTCTGAGAAAGGGTGGTACTACCCCGGGTGAGCCGACCCATTCATGCTGAAACCAGTAATAACTTCAGTGTGGCTCTACCGCCTACCAAAATTCTCATATTCAAAAGAGGTACGTAGTAATAATGTTCATTGCCCTAATAGCACTATGAATATTATAACCAGTAATTTTTTTTAAGAATAGACATATATTTATTACCCTTTCACACAAAGACTACTAAACACATTTTGATTGAAACTTTACAGTGATATAGATTACACATGAAAATAACATGTAGGCAAAGATTTATAATTTTTTTTTTTTATTGTAACACGGCAAAGTGACTGCACTATGCCTGATGGTAAGCACAGTACAATCCAAAAACAATAGCGACCACCGATTGACACACTGTCCATCGTCGGTCGCCACTATCATGCCGGCCTGTAATAAGCTGGATATGCACAGGGTGATCCCGAAACGCGACCCGTAGAGGCGAATCACTATTACGGGCTTTTTCGCAATATACATGGTGGTTGCGACCCAGTCGGGCTGTAAAACCCTATCACCCCGCTTGCGCCATTACCTCGTTCGTTATTCAGCAGGGTGCACCATGTGCAGGTGAGGTTGGCTTGGGTGTCTCAAGTCTTATGATGTTATTCGACACCCCTTACACCCCAAATAAAAAAAACCCGAAAAAAGTTTGTGCTGTATAAATTGTTGTTACATGAAACAATGTTATTATTATTAATAAGGTCCAGTGGGGAGGCTTTTCAAGGTGATTAACATAGAAGGATCCTTTGCCGCCCAAACAAAACGGTTTGTCAGTACATCTTAGGGTTTTAGTCCAGTCAGACATAACCCACCATCTCCCTGGGAGGGTGGCTTGTAACTAATGGGTTTCCCGTTAACAGAAAAAAGAACTCCTGATTGATAAGGATACAAATATGGATAACGTCAAGGGGGTCTCTGTTAATTTGTCAACTACCGCATTTAGAGAGGATGTATGGTGCATAGAAATAAAAAAAGGTATAAATTTGAGTTATCCTACCTTTTACAAATATTACATTCATCTATAAACATATTCCCATGTAACTCGGCCAAATGCTTTCTAGACAACCCCGATTTCAAATGTAAACCATCTATATTCTGACTCACTATATAATGAATTTTCTTGCATTCTATCAATTTCTTTAGAATCATGTGGGTTTTTGTTGGTCTCGCATCTGCAAATGATACATTGATATTCGGCTTCTCGCCTTTCTTCTCCAATGTCCATACACCATTGGGACCTCTGCAAAAGATAATTCATGTTATCATTATTGTCTACATATTACAATGTTTGCCAAAGTCATCTATATGGCATCTGGGGTTAATTTCAAACTTCAAAATGTTCATGGTACCAAAAACAAAATCTGGAGTTCGGCAAGCTACAAATGAGGATCGACAATAGTGAATTAGAATTAAGCAAGTTATGACATATATTTTAACTTTTTAGAAATAGAATAATAAATGATAACAATGTGTTTGTACTTAAATTATATTTATTTGAAATGACATATAAGTCAGTACTCCTAAAAGGTAAGTGTTTATAGAATTGGATGCAAATATGGAGCCAGATCCAGACAATTTCATGATTACATACATACATCTGCCAATTAGAAGAAAATTGCTGATTGATGATGGAATAAACTTATAAAGTATTTTTATTAAAATCTAATTTAAATGGGAGCAATTGATTATTATGAATTCCATCGTACAAAATTACTTTATGTATATTATACCTGATTCTATATAAAATTTCATTTAGCTAGCTGTTCACTTTGTGGTTGAATTCAAAGTTAATGTAAAGGTAAAGGCTTACCTAATGCAGTAAAAATTGGTAAGGGGCATAAAAAATACATGAGGACCATTGGTATACTATATTATTTTTTAAATCAATATAAAAATACTTTTACTGCAAGAATGTTTGTTCTTGTCCGATTTTATTACACCTTATAATAAAAAAGTAAATACCTAAAATCTGGTATACCAGCTGACGTACTTATTCCTGCTCCAGTATGTACAACAATATGCTTGCTTTGATTTATGAGCTGTGCCAAAAGTTCGCATTTCTTGTTTAATTTATCAATCAGCTCAAATTTCTACAAAAAAATATTTACATATCAATAACAACTGTCATAAGTAAAATTAATCGTGAGTATTCATAATGCCTACCTCCGGAATCCCTAAAATTCCTTTATCTTCGTAGGGAGATAGACCTTCAGCATAATTGCATGACATACTGTTTGTTTGGAATAATTTTATTTGATAGTATTACAATTTTCAACAACCCTTTCTTTGATTTTGAAATATAATTTAAAAATCGCACTTGGTTTTATTACCATTTTGATAAAACCAATTCAATTCCTTGGACATATTCATTATTGATAAAAACAGACTATTAGTCGTACAGGTAATTAATATATACAAACTAATAGTCTGTGAATAGGAACTAGGACTGTTGATAAAATATCGATCTATCGAAATATCGATATTTTATCTTAAAATATCGATATTTTTTAGTAATATTTTTTGGGAGATATATCGATATTTTGATATTATAATTTGGATATCGGCAGTCGATATTTTTTTTATTCATAATTATTTTCTTAGCCTTATTCCACCTAGGTTGACTCGATACATTATGTTTTTCTTTTCCAGTCTCCTCCTTCAGAATTCACACCTATTACATATGTTATTTTTACATACTTTAAAACTATTCTAGTTATAAGTATTTCATCTCTCTTTATGACATGCCTGTATCATGCTAACCTATTATTTCTCAACTTGTCTGTCACTGGTGATGTTTTCAATCTTTATCTGATATGTTTTTATTCTATCACTTCTAGTTACACCATACATCTTAACAATTGCAGCTCTGCCACGTACAGTTTTTTCTCATCCGTTTCTTTTGTAACCTAGCACTCAGATGCATGCAGTATGACTGTCTTATAACAATCTTATACGCCTACCCCGTGAGTTTCAAGGGTATTCGTGGATCGCATAACCTGAACATCTTTCTCTATTTAGTGCATCCTGCATTTATCCTATTCCTTCCCTTATTGTCTACACTGCCACCTTTTGAATCAATGAATATGAAGCAGGCTCGTAGTAATCGTAGTACCTAGTGAAACAGCTGAACATATGAAGTAAATAGTATTTTAAAAATCTCTTGCTGAAAAATATTCATTACCATCAGTCTGTAAGAGAGCCACTGCAGGGCTACAGACCTTTACCTGAAAGACGGTATGGACATAATCACCACACTAGCCCACAGCGTATTGGCAATTTCAAACTCTGAGAAAACCACAATTGTATGTTTTCTCACATATAGTAATACTACCAGAATATTTCTCAAGCTCAGGTTTTCTCACGGGGTTTTCCTTGACCGTCAGACGATACTGTTACCAATTTAAATTAGTAAGTGTACGCGAATTTTGTAAAATTCATTATTACACACCGGGGTTCGAACCAGCAGACATCGAAATGTTATTTTACTAGTGAAACTAGTAGACTACCACTATTTAAAAAACTTGGTAACTGATGGACTGAAAAATATTGGTACACATAATTATCTTATTTAGATAAAACAATAATGATGATGATTATCAATATGATTGAATGACATTTGTGGGTCTTAGAACTGTACTGTTATATTTTAAAACATATATGGTATAAACTGTACTAATATACTGGATTAAAAACTGTAAATCAATGTTAAGCTGAATAACATTTTTTTAACATAGCCGATATATCGAAATATCGATATTTTTTTCCAATATATCAAGATCCGATATTG
The DNA here is from genome assembly GCA_014332785.1 of Antheraea mylitta. NCBI lineage: Eukaryota > Metazoa > Arthropoda > Insecta > Lepidoptera > Saturniidae > Antheraea > Antheraea mylitta. Next base: position 4,877,717 of record JACEII010000012.1, on the reverse strand, counting down.
ATATTTTCATAAATATCGATATATCGAAAATCCGATATTTTTAAAAATATCAACAGTCCTAATAGGAACTATAGAACCTTTTTTCAACAAATAATCAACCACAGAGTAATCAACATTTCAACACCCCACAGTCTACAGATAACAAAACATTTTCCTATATTACTTGTTATATTCTTTGAAAACACTATATTAGGATTTTTTATTCATCTTTTAGGATAATATAGTGTCTATACTTATGGCCCCATTCATGTGATTGGTAGCTATCCTCATCGGAATATAAATTTTATATGATATTGTAATTATATTCGATTTACGACAGATCCGAAAACACAGATAATACATTATCCGAAAGTCTCACAGGCACTCAGTAACTACTATGGAGGTTAGAAATAAGGAATACAATCTTATATTTTGGACGTTGAAAAACTATTCAGCTTTAAGCACTAAATAAAAGATCTAAGATCTCCCAAATAGCGTTGGTATAGACAGATATTATGGATAGGGCTTGGCATTAGAAATTCGCATCTCGAATTTGGGGTAATTAAGGGTTGTTTTTTATAGGGGTTTGTTCCCCCTTTCAATGGAGGCGGGACCTGGCGGACGCGCGTTACGGTCGATACACAATCGACGCCGTCCGCCCGTTCTTGCCGGAATGATACCAGAGGGGAAGGGGCTTCCTGACGTTCCGTCTGGTGTAGGTGCTGATCGGGCACGGGTGCTTCGGTTGGTACCTGCACCGGATAGCACGCAGGAAGCTGACCGCCGTGTGCCATCAGTGTGGCGTTGAACTGGACACCGCGCAGCACTCTCTTTCCGAGTCGCACTCTGACTGCGGCGTTAGATGGTGATCTCACGCTGCCGAGCATCATAAAAGCTATGCTCGGCAGCGAGGATGTATGGAATATTATGGCCTCCTTCTGCGAGGAGGTCGTCTCGTAGAAGGAGGCGGCGGAGAGGGTCCGTGAGCAAGACCCTCACAGTGGCCGTCTCCGCCAACAAAAGACAGGCAGGAGGAGGTGGTGGTTTACCGCCACCTCCCACCATAACCGGACCAGATAAGATGGGTCGGGGGGCCCCATCTTCTCATTGCACAGGTCCGGTGGATGGAAGAGGCGGCCGGTGTGTACACGGCAGTCTCCTAACAAGACGGGTCCGGCGGCGGCGCCTTTGCTGCTGGGCCAACCGCTGGGGCGGCACGATGAAGTCTATAGAGATCTCGTGCCGCCCCAACCATAGCGGAAGACGTACACCGTGGGGTTTTAGTCCGTGCGAGTCGGACATAACTCACCCTCTCCCCGGGATTTCCCCAAGTAAAAAAAAAATGATTCCCTTTTCAAAAGACACACCCCTTCCCCCACGGATACGCGTAGTTTTTTTTTATTTGTATTTGAAATTATGTGCAACGGAACGTGATTTTTCCTTAAGCGCATATTTAAGGTTTTTCATAGTATAATTTTGTTGTTTTGTACGTATTTATTGTTGTTTTATAATTATTTACTAATATTAAAAAAAAATACAAATATAAATTATTTGTATAACAAACAGATTCTTTTCCACGATCTTGTATTTTTTGTTTTATTAGTACTACATTTAATCCATAATTCAAATGTCTCAATCATAGAAAAGACTATAATATAAATTATTTATATGATCATAAACAACTTTTTTTATGCACAATTGCTACAATTTTTTAGCTCTGTTACAAGATTTTTAATTTTTTCCACAAAATTTACACTTTTTCAGCAATTATTTCTTGCTATATTTGTATATTATGTAATATTGTATATAATATTGTACAAACTGTTTTGTTTTAACTTAAAAATCACCAAATTGTTAATATAAAAGTTACCAATGATTGCTCGGAAGTGGCACAACCTCAAAACTTTGATCATGAATATCTCAGTAACTATGACTTTCTGCGGCGGGGTAGTGGTAGTCAACCCACTCCCCCCCTCAATTTCATGATGCGAATTTCTACTGCAGCCCCCAATTACCTACCTATTTTTATAAATAGTGTACACCAGTCAGTTGTTCTATTTGTCTATAATACAAAATAATTTATTATCTAGCTAAAAAAATGTTGGTTTGTAGCAGAATAAGTTGCATATTCATCAAGCCCCAGTTGATAGTAAATTACTAAAAATATTTTTAAAAATAAAAAATTAAAATCATATCTTTTATTCTCAATCAATTTTGGTTAAACTACGTATACAAGAAAAACACGCCATTTGAAAGTAGATATAATGTAGTTATTCAATCATTTTTATGTTTGAAAAAAGTTCATTCCATACTCAACCCATTTGGATGAGATGATGCTGCCTGACAACCCCTTACACACCGATTTTTAGGCAACCGTGAACGGCGACCTTTCGGTGTATAGATTTCAATCAATATAGATCGTTTGAGATTATTATAAACTTTTTTCTGATTTCTTAAAATTGCAATTTGGTATAGCCTATAGGAACTTTAAAAATCTATAATGGTGAGTGATTTAATTGTATTAGCCCTTTTAAAATATCTGAAGCGTATAATTTGGAACCGCGGGTACCTTTGGAAAAAAAAGTATTTAAGTTTAATCGATTTCTTACTTGAAAGTAGTATCCGTTTTCATTAAAAGTATGTTAATTTATGTTATTTTTCTCGTTTCAGGGTATCGAGAGTTCTATACCTAAGGATTTAGCTTCGAAGTGTAAGTGCATGAATTTTTACGTTAAAACGTTGGATGTCATATTTTTAATGAGATTTCGAAATTGGTCTTGATTTTTTAACTTAGAGATTCATTGATTATAATTTGTCATAATTTTATTTACCGTAGACAATGGAATATTCGATAATAAAAAATGACCTTATTTGCAAACTTGTATAGATACAGCAGCGTGTTTCTCACATAATTCAAGTTGATATAACGGAAAAGTAGTTTGAGTACATTCAAAGTAATATTGTTACAGTTTGTAAATTTATTTGTGTATATATAACGTGTTTTATATATATATGGAGATTTTTGTTCCTTGCTTTGTTTGTTTATAGTTATATAAAAAAAATTACATTAACTAAGTATAATTATGTAGCCTATGTAGGTACACATTAATAATGTCAAAAATATTTTGGAATATAAAAAGAAAATGATAGTAACGACGGTAGCCGGAACCTACTTGATATATCGAGTTAGGTGGGCAGGTACACCGATCGATCCCGGAAAGCGACTCGATTAAACGTGATAAAGTTGCGTATGTACCTTCTGGTACATGGTTGTCACGATCTATAAAAACATCGGTACATATATATATATTCTGCCACGCAATTTATAAACGCAGTAAAGAACACGTTAGGTTTCGAGAAAAATGCGGTCAAATTTGAAATTTTATTTGTTGATTTATTTATGATTACCTGCAATTTGTTCCGCAAAAATTGGTATATATATATATAGAAGATATATACTCTATATCTTTGCGTAACAAATTGCAGGTAACTACAAATGAAATTTCAAGTTATACTGCATATTTCTCGAAACCGTTCATATGTTCTTTACTGGGTTTATAAATTGCACGGCAGCATTATAGCATAAGATAATATGAAATAAATTAGGTCGGTGATATTCAACTTTTTCTTTATATTTAAATGGTTATTTTAGAACATTAGAAACAAAAATATTGACTTTTATTTAAAAAAAAGAAGAGTTTTAACAAGTTAAAACAGTCTCTTCACAAATAATGTTGTGCACACGTAAATAGCTAACGCACTGACAGGTTCTATATCCTATAATTTTTATATTAAGTTCTCCAAAGGCTAAGCGTGTTTTACAGATTTTCGTAGTTTTTTGTTCTCGAACTGACTACGCTATTGACCTAGCAATGTCCTAACAACTTCACTGGACTACTAAGATTTTTGTAGTGTAAGAACGAATTAGATGATTATATTAAATTTCGTTTGTAGTGGGTGAAGAAGAAATCCAGCGACTTGCGAAACGGTTCCGGAAACTCGACGTGAATAAGTCCGGGACGATTACCAAAGACGAGATTATGTCGTTGTCGGAGATGCAAAAGAATTCGCTAGCGGAACGCATCTTTGACTTATTCGATACCGACGGCGATGGAGAAGTACGTATACACGTATATTTAATAGTTCTGTCAAAGCTGAAAATACGTTTGGATGTTACTTCAGACGTAGGTTCACATTTCACAAACATTTTTCTCGAACTGACTACGCTAATGACCTACCTTAACAGTTTCAACAGGTTACAATTTCACAATGACCTTAAGTTTCTAGCAAAAAAAAAACACCGTATTGCAATCTAGCAACTCAAGCTTGGGTATATTATCTGAAACTCGTTTGCACTAATCAGATCTTCGAAAATCCTTTTAATCCGTATATTCTGGTAGGTGGTGTTGAGGGTTCAAGAAGGTATTTTATTTAAAAAGAAATGATTGCATGGTTTTATGAAACCACGACGCAAGTGAACTTTTTTTAAACGTGGGCATTTAACTTTTTTTTTATATCATATAGGAGGCAAACGAACAGTCGGGTTACCTGTTGTTAAGCGATCACCGCCGCCCATAGAAACTAGCAACCCCAATGGAGTCGCACGTGCGTTGCCAGCCTGCGTTTGGGGGAGTGGAGAGAAAGGGAGAGGGTTTAGAGGGGAGGGGAAGGTAGAGGAGAGGTAAGGGGAGAGGAGATGGGTCTCCGGCGCTCTCACAGACCGAACGAAACGCAACAATGCAAGCACTATTACTTGACGTCGGTTTTTTGTGAGAGGGTGGTGTTACCCCGGACGAGCCGTCCCATTCATGCTGAAACCAATAATAGCGTCAGCGTGGCTCTACCACCTAAAACTGGACATTTTCGAAAAGTTATTCGACTATTAAAATCGCGTTTTTAATCATAGTCATTGGAACATGGTAATAAAAATGAGAAATTAATAGTAGACAAGATATCTAACTAAAAAATATAATTTTAGTCTGCGTATTAGAATACGGAATACTTAATAAATACGTTCATTCAAATGATAGATGCATGTTAAAAATTGAGCACAGTACTTTTTAAAATCATTGAATCGTTTTGAATTAAGCCCCCGGCGCCGCCATATTGGCCTCGAATGCTTTACCGAGCGCCTTCCACTTTACCCACACCGCGCGACCGGATGCAACACGACATGTTATAGATGGACGAAAAAATTTAAGCAAATAGAATAAAAAAAGACCACTTCACTCAAATCATATTTTAGGTATTCCTGCACAGAGAGAGACGTTTGTGTTTTCACATAGTGATTGTAAGTTAATTATTTGGATTACATTAAATCTTTAATTCACTATTGTACCTATATCATTCAGGTAGTACAGAAGCCTTATTTTTTAATAACGTGGGGAAATCCTTAACGGATATGCTACCCTCCCGGGGGAGAGGGTAGGTTATGTCCGATTCGCACGGACTAAAACTCCACGGTGTACCGTCTGCCGCGTGGTAGGGGCAGCCAGGGATCGAGTATGCTCACTGACCTGATAAACTGCCCCTGTAGTACAGAAGCCTAGTAAGGGTAAAATAACGGTCACGTAATTAACATACGTGTGAAATACAAATGATACGATCGTGAAATTATTTTTGAAGTTATACTTCTTTTGGCGCGTTAGGGAAAAATGATGTAAATTTTGACGATTCGCGCACACACCGGCATGAAAAACCGACACCCTGAAGTTATTACGATGTGCGCACACTGTCACGATGAACCGACACCCTGAAGTTATTACGATGCGTGCGCACACCGTTACGAAAAACCAACACCCTGAAGTTAGCTATACTCAACATTTTGTTTCTTTGTATTTGTACTTTAAATTTCTTAGTATTAAAACTTTTAACGTATTAAATACCTTTTCTCTATTGTTAGTGTCGTTTTTTCTACAAACGTGGAATAAGGCGAAAGATAAAGTTTTTGCATAAAAGATTTTTATCTTGTTAGGCCAAAGAAGTATAACTTCTATTGCGTGTATATAAGTACACATATACTTTTTTTATAGGTGTGTAAATTAAACATCTCTTTCAATATGAGCACGAACCATTATGAGAATATTGTAAGATGTTGACATGTGACTTACATCGGTGTCTAAACTGTAGGTGAACTTCAAAGAATTTGTAGAGGGTATTTCGCAATTCAGCGTAGAGGAAGACAAAACAACGAAGCTTCGTTTCGCGTTTCGAATTTATGATTTAGATAATGATGGATTCATCTCCAGGGACGATCTTTTCAAGGTAATGTACAACGTTTAAATCATTTAATTATTCCACTAAACGTAATGGGTCAGTGAAACTCTTTCACAATACTAAGAATATGGGTACCGTTACCACGGAACATCGACATCATACATCAATAGAATCCGTAAAAGTATGGGCAATCCGTAAAAAGTTATAACCTTAAGTTTGACTGTCTAGGGTTAAGTACAGTTAATTCTTAATTAATTGGTATAATTTTTAACAATGTCATAATCAATTTATTTTATGTTACATATTTCTTTTGAAACATACGCCTTTATTAAAATTAACATAGTAATTTTATTTGAATATTCAAAATTATATATATATATAAATTGTGAATTTATTTTAACCTAAAATTAAATACATTATTTAATTTGTATGCTTGGGCGGAGCATCAATTTCCTTTTTTACACAGAATGACGAGACGCGAAAAGGGTGCTGATATGAGGTTGACATTTTTTTTTTTTTTTTTTTTTTTTTATTGTAGCTCAGCAAAGTGACTGCACTGTGCCTGATGGTGAGCACAGTACAATCCAAAAACAATGGCGACCACCGAGAGACACGCCATCCCTCGGCGGACGCCGTTGTCATGCCGGCCTGCGTAAATGTCTCTTCACGTTACGCTTGAAGGACCCCATGTTATAGGAAGGAGGGAACACACTAGCCGGGAGACTGTTCCACAGCTTCACCGTACGGCAAAGATAAGAAGTTGCGAACTTTTTAGTTCGTGCCCAGATAGGATTAACCGTAAAACAATGGCTCCGAAGCCCGGCGCGAGTGGTTCGTTTATGAAAAGGAGAGGAAGGGATTAAATTAAATAGCTCTGCAGAACATTCGCCATGATACAGACGGTAGAACACGCTCAGTGAGGCAATATCTCTGCGCAACTGAAGCGGCTCTATAAATTGTGTAATGTCTGCATCATTAACAATGCGGATAGCTCGTCTCTGCAACCTATCCAGGGCATCTAGTAGGTATTTGGCGGAACCATCCCAGAGGTGCGAGCAGTATTCCACGCAAGGCCGAACTTGTGCCTTATAAAGGAGGTATAACTGATCAGGCGTGAAAAACCGCTGCACCCTGTTCAGGATTCCGAGTCTCCGAGATGCAGTGGAGATTATGCTCCCGATGTAATCCCTGAGATTGAGGTCGCTGCGAATGTCTATACCTAAGATATTGAGGCTGTCTCGCATTGTAAGCGAGACATTCTGGAGAGCAGGGAGAGGGGTAAATGGAGATGTTTTGCAGGTAAACGCGCACACCTGTGTTTTTGTAGCATTAAACTCGACCAAATTACTTGCCCCCCATGTTGAAATGAGCTGCAAGGACCGGTCAAGCTCAATGACAAGTTCCTGCCGTCTCTTTTCGGTCTCCACCCGACCGCAAGAAGGCTTGCTGTAATAGCACTCATGGATGGTACTATCGTCTGCATAGCAATGAATATGGCCTAAAGGCAACATATCATTGATATGCAGAAGAAACAGAGTAGGTGAAAGTACAGAGCCTTGAGGAACTCCTGCATTGACTGACATGAGCTGCGAATCACATCCATCAACAAGGACACGAATTCTGCGCTCATGTAAAAAGCCAGAGATCCATTTGCATAAATTGTCGGGGAGACCATATGCCGGAAGCTTGGAGAGAAGACCACGGTGCCAGACCCTATCGAATGCCCTGGCAATGTCGAGACTGATTGCCAAGGCCTCGCCGTGCTTGTCAATTGCCTCCCCCCAGCGGTGCAACATGTAGGCCAGAAGATCGCCCGTTGATCGGTATTGGCGAAAGCCATATTGCCGATCGTTGATCAACGAGTGATCCTCAAGATAACGGACAAGATGGGAGTTGATGATCCGTTCCATTACCTTGCACAGTACTGAGGTTACGGCAATTGGGCGATAGTTATTGGGATCAGAGCGATCCCCCTTCTTGGGAATTGGTTGCACGTTGGCCTCCTTCCAAGCCCAAGGCACGATACCAGAAAGATAAGACAGGCGGTATAGACGCGTAAGTACTGGAGCCAACTCGGCTGCACATTTTTTTAGTACAATCGCTGGGATACCGTCAGGTCCACTTGCCTTCCGGACATCGAGCGATCGCAGTTGTTTTAAAACGTCACGCTGCCTGAATTTTAATTCCGACATCGTGACACCGCAGCAAGGAATAGTGGGCGGTTGCGTGTTTCGATCGTCGAGCCGAGAATTAGCCGCAAAGATATTAGCTAATAATGTAGCTTTCTTTTGCGGGTCGTAGGCTAGTGATCCATCAGAGTACCTCAACGGGGGCATCGTTGGACGACAAAAATTGGCTTGCACAGCTTTGGCCAGACTCCAGTAGACTCGACTGTTAGTCGGATGGCTTACGAGTTCTAGACCTAAGCGTGCAACGCGCTGGGCATCCGCTCTAGTATATGCCCTCTTGCAGGCCTTGGTGGCAGAGTTATAGGCTGATTTAAGGAAGTTGATATTAGGACTCTTATTAGCGCGACCCTTGATCCATTCGCGATACGCAGCTTGCTTTTTACTTACAGCATCAGCGCATTCACGGTTGTACCAAGGGCGTCCTTTGCGATTGCCGACGATCTCAGAGGCAGGAATATAATATTCCATTGCAACTGCAATCTCGTCGGCAATTGCATCGGCAATCGCTGAAGGGTCTTTCCCATCAAAACAGCGTTGCCGCCAAGGAATGGAAGCGAAATAATCCCGCATTCCATCCCAATCTGCTGACGAGTAGTGCCACACCTTGCGCTTAATTCTTACGCTGGGTGGAGGTGGAGCGCGTGGCACAGACGACATAACGAGGCAGTGGTCCGATGTGCCCAAAGGGGCATCGACTGACACATTATACCCAGTTGGATGACTCGTCAACAGAAGGTCCAGCAAAGAGGGCGCATGACCTGTGATATCTGGAATCCGGGTGCACTGGATTACAAGTTGTGTCAGGTCATGTGTTAAGGCAAATGCGTGGGCAGCTCGTCCTGCATGGTCCGTCCTGGAGGAACCCAACCACACTTCATGATGTGCGTTAAAGTCCCCCAAGAGCACCAATTCTGCAGAGGGAAACTGCTCCTGTGCGTCGTCTACTGCCCTACTCAAATAGTCAAAGAGCCGAGTGGTCTCATCATCTCCATTATGGGATCTGTAGAGGCACACGTAGATTCGGCTCTGAGTGTCCAGGTCTACGTGTAGCCAAAGGATAGAGAAGGAGGGGTCCTCCATACAGCGCAAACGACGACAGCACACCTCGGACCGTACATACACACATACACCGGCCTTGCTTTGGAAGTTCTCCTCAAGCACGTAGCCAGGGTAGTGCAAATAAGATGTATCGGCCGGACGGCGAATCTGTGTTTCCGTCAAGAAGAGCATTTCTGGCTGAACCGTCTCGAGATGTTGATGAACGGCATTCAAGTTTGAGTGAAGTCCACGGATGTTGGTGAACTCCATCGTAAAAGCGGTGTAGGGGTTGTGCACCGCTGTCGAACCAATACTCATTGTTTGCGCTGTCATAATTTTTTAGGAAGGAACGAGAAGAGCAAACAACTTCCATCCGTGTCCAGAAGTAACCTATGTTAATCGCCGGCTCACTAAAACACCTGCAAGAATTGCACTGATCCGGCAGACGGAAGGGCCCCCGTACCCCCCCGGAATAGGTCGCCGGGACCCCTAATCCGGTCACCAACCGGCACGACGAACCTATCCAAGATTATGCGCGGCATGGTGGAGCAGCCTCTCATGGTGGTTAACCATGATTGGGCTCCTGTACTGTACCGCGGGCGGCCAGCGGTCAACCGTTTCTACAGGTCTCCCTGGCCGCCGGGTCAATGCAGCTCTCTTAGGCGATGAGCTATCGGCGAATCTCACCGGTACCCGAGCCACGGTGAAAGTCATTCGGCACTGGATATACACGAGCTGGTCCCGAAACGCGACGCGCAGAACGAATCACTATTACGGGCTTTTTCACTACATGCATGGTGGTCGCGACCCAGTCGGGCGTCAAAACCCTACCACCCCGCAATTTTTGTGAGGATGGCTTAAATTTAGTTCAAGAGAAAATTGAATATCGTGCTATTGCTGTTCATAGTATAATAAACAACACAGAATAATATATAGTACCGGGACGAACGAAGCTAGATCGGTTCTTTAAAAAAAAATCAAAATAAATTGTTTGGTTTGCCTTACAAAATTAGCATTTTTATCAAAAAAAAAAAATTGTTGTCACTCGGATTCGAACTGGAGTTAGACGGATTTTCGAATCAGCCGATTTCCATGCTAGCTGTTTTTGTTTTGACAGCGTTGGCGAAATTTACCTTTATATTCTAGCTATATTTTTTCATTGCCTGATAACTTCGAAGAAAAGTTTTCTATGAATGAAATATAACTAGATCGATTTATCGTCCCCGAAACCACCTACATACTAAGTTTCACTGAAAACGCTTTTGCCGTTCCTGAGATCCTGAATATATAACAATATAAAAATATACAAGAATTGCTCGTTTAAAGGTATTATATAATATATTATTATATATAGACAGATACATTAGATAGATATGTCCTAATTATATTAATTTTTAGGGCTTTTATAGGGCCAGTCGAGAAATAGACTATCTCACATTTTTTTTAATGCAAAGGTATACCGTTAGAATGTATAAAGATGCATAAGCAAGTCGGTTTTTACTTATAGCATGCGAATTAAGATATTTAAAAAAAAGTTGTGTTGTTAATTATATTATGACTAGCCTCTGCCCGCGACTTCGTTCGCGCGGAATAGATACACTGACACTAACACGTAGCAGTTCTCAATAGAAAAAAACATCCCGATTTTGTAACATTTTTCATCTGCGCTCCGCTCCTATTGGTCTTAGCGTGATGATATATAACCTATAACCATCCTCGATAAATGAGCTATCTAACACTAAGAGAAACTTTCAAATCGGACCGATAGTTCTTGAGATTAGCGCGTTCAACCAAACAAACTCTTCAGGTTTATAATATTAGTATAGATATAGTATATATAGTATAGAAAAGTAATAGCCTTGGTATTCAAATTTCACTTGAACCTAAATTAAGTCAACTTCACAAAAACGTCAAACTTATGTCAGCACTCTTTCTCGAAGACAATTTGCGTCACGTCATCCTGTGCAAAAATCAAATTGATGCTTCGCACAAGAAGATCACAGGCTCTCTTTTATAGTTTGTACTATATTGTTCAATAAAATGCTCTAGTGTCAAATAAAATGCAGTTATTTGGCATTGCTTGTAATAAAAATATATAGATGTATACTCAACTTTTTTTTTTCTTTATATAGACAATTTATTATTGGCATAATTTTGTTTATTCCTTGCATGATATTTGACTTCACAATATACCCCGTCCATCTGATCTTAAATCGTTTCTCTTGTATCTGTTTTTCCTTTTCAATACTCTGATAAATTTTATATATATTAACAAAATTAAACTTTAAAATATTAAAGTAACTAACAGTAACTACCGTGTAAATATTTATTTATTTAAGGCGTTATTTGTCTTGTAAGTGTTGTGATTTGTTTCTATGTATTTCAGAATAATCTCTCAGAGAGAAAGTGACTGTCCGATGATTGACTTGACACCGCCAGAATTCGTATCTACGAGACCCCATTATTAAAAAGTTGTAGTTATATAAACGACTAGCTTCTGCTCGCGACTTGGACTAACTACCGCGTAGCGGAAGCTCTCAAAAAGAAAAAAAGATTTTCAAACATTCGTTATTGGTGCTCCACTCCTTTTGGCCATAGCTTGATATATATAGCCTATAGCCTTCCTCGATAAATGAGCTACGTGACTCTAACAGATTTTTTCAAACGGAGTGGAATCAAACTGTCATCTCCTATTTTCTATTGTTATTTATATCCTTGAGGAAAAACTTTTACAAATTTTGAATATCATATTTATTTATATCGAATTAACTGTGTCAAAACTAAGTTCCAAGCTTTATCCATACAACTTTTCATCCTCTCTTTTAACCCATTTTCGCATTAAAAAAGTAGTCTATGTCCATTCCCAGGCTCTAAACTATCTGTGTAACAAATTTAATTTAAAACGGTTCAGTAGTTTTGCGTGAAAACGCGACTGACAGACAGAGTTACTTTCGCATTTATAATATTAGTAAGGATTACATTACTAAAACAATAATGCTGATTGCAGGCCCTGGAAATGATGGTCTCACGAAGATTTAAAAAACACCAACTTTTACAATTAGTGAACAGAACATTTCTACAATTAGGCAAGGACAAAGATGCAATGATAACATTCGAAGATTTTCTTGATATGGTCGGTAACACCAAAGTACACGAGAAGATGGTCGTCAACGTATAAGGTGTGACGGGTCCTTTTCCCGGTTTCTCCTACCGCGTTTTCCCCATTCTCTTCTAGTTTTTATTAGAACACTATTCATGATGTATAACGTATGTGTGTTTTTAAAATGTGTTGTATAATTTATAAAAATAGTTTAAATACGTTTTCCCCATTCTCTTCTAGTTTTTATTAGAACACTATTCATGCTGTATAACGTATGTGTGTTTTTAAAATGTGTTGTATAATTTATAAAAATAGTTTAAATAAGATTATCTTTAAGAATTTTTTACAAAACTTTTTAACAAAAAATTAAACCGCCGAAAAAACTGAAAAGCAA
>JACEII010000012.1:4836756-4864401 GCA_014332785.1 Antheraea mylitta | reverse complement strand
CGCGACGAATTGAGAACCTCCTCCGGTTTTTTCGTCGGTTAAAAATAGGTTTGGATGCTATGCTGAATATATAGTTTCCTTTTTGATTTCAAACTGTGTGTATAATTTCTAGCCAAATTCTAATTTCTCAGGGAAAGGATTTGTAATTTTTGTCACATTTGTCGGATCTTTCAATTAAAATAAGTAACAGTAATTCAATCTTTTCAAATCAACATTTATTGAATAACAACGAGAAATCATGTCAACGTTACATTTATTATATTTCTATCATATAATACCAGGTCGCTATTCACTAACGCATTTCAATACCCTACAGTAAGCACAGGAATGATTGGAAGGTGTTATTTAAGAATGGATTAACAACCAAACTATAGAAAGATGTAGAATAATATGATACAGTACGTTCATAAATGGTAATAAAGGTTGATTATTTGTTCAACAATTAATCTCATGAAATAATTATAATAAGATTGTATAGACAATTGGTGCTACCTATAAAATACACTAACTACATTCATTTATCACTACTTTAATTAGAATTTCCAGATTGTGTTGTTTATTATATTTAATCCCCTTTTATAAGTAGAACACTTCACTCGTATACTTAATTCGATTTCTGTATTTTTGAAGATTTCTGAAGAACACAAGTCAACTTTTTTTAGTCGTTGAAGAAAAATGTATTTGGTTTATGTAGTTAATAAGGATTAACGGTTGTGTAATTCTAATAACAAAACAATTTAAAATTAGTTACTGCCTTAATAAAAGCGGCCTTGATTTATAGAATAAAACTAAAAGTTTTTGTTGGGTTTTTATTATTTATTGATTTTTATTTGAATCCATAAACTCGCCGTGTTTTTGACTTATGCTTTACGTTTTGTTATTATTGACATGGTCTGAATTTTATGAATTAGAAAGATGAAAAGAAGAAAAAGTTTGTCATTGGCCATACCCAAATCTTCAGCAGTCATATTCTCCAAAAAAAGGCATGTACCATATATAGAAATACTATATAATGAAGAACCTATTCCGGTGAAGGAGAAGGTAAAATTTCTTGGTGTATTATTGGATAGTAAGCTAACCGGTGTTCCTCACTTTGATTTTGTCGTAGAGAAATGCGAAAAATCAATAAACGTCCTAAGAACCTTGGCTGGTGTCTGGTGGGGTGCTCACCCTTATACACAGAAGCTTATTTATAATGCCCTTGTCCGAAGCCATTTAGATTATGGAGCATTTTTACTTGACCCGTGCAGAAAAGCTGCTTTAACAAAGCTAAATGTCATTCAATCTAGGTGTCTGAGAATAATCTTGGGCGCTATGAAATCCTCGCTAATTAATGCACTACAAGTGGAATGTGTAGAACCACCTCTGTATCTTCGGCGTCAGTATCTGTCAGATAGATTCCTTTATAAACTTTTCCAAAACACAAGCCATCCTCTAATCCCTAAACTTCAGATATTTTTGCAAGAGTTTGAACCTCTTGGCTACCACTCGCTACAGGATCTTCCTTGTATACTTCAATCATTTTACAAAATCAGCAAGTTAACATTCCCAATCTTTAAATCCGCCATCAACCCCTTGTATGATACTAACTATTATGCACTAATCTTCCAACCAACCATTATAATGCATTCTGACATTAATAAGGACTCTGTCCAAGCCAACAGTCAATTCCAAGCAAAACTAGCCAATGAATGGGAAGGATGGGTACCAATTTTCACGGATGCTTCTAAGCTAGTCAACTTTGGACATGTCGGTGCAGCGGTCTGGGTGCCAAAGCACAGAGTTATACTAAGCTATAGATGCCCACCTGGTACTACGGTGTTTACTGGGGAAGCTGTTGCCATCCTTGAAGCCATACTATTTATAAAGGCTCACAAATTAACGAGAACCATTGTATTTACTGACAGCAAAAGCTTTCTTGAAGCGATTTTGTCTAACCCTTTTCATTCCAAAGATAAGCATCCAGTTATATTTACAATTAGGAAAGCATTGTATGAGTGTCACAATTTAGGTTTTAGTACGGTTCTTGCCTGGATCCCTGGGCACTGTGGAATTTCGGGTAATGAAACTGTGGACTCTTGCGCCAAATGTGCCATCCAGTCGGGGTCGTTCGATCACTATAGGATTTACGCAAGGGACTTATGCCTATCATCTAAATCAGGATTGTTTGATACATGGCAAAGGAGTTGGAATTTGTCTCGGAAATTAAAGGGCAAGCATTATGGGTCTTTGCAAATTGATATCCCGCAAAAGCCATGGTTTTTTAAATTCAGAAATGTGAATAAAAAGGTTACCTCTATTATTTGCCGCCTGCGCCTTGGGCACGTCTGCACACCAGTGCATTTGAATAAAATAAGGATCAGGGATCACTCTATTTGTGAATGTGGCTTAGAGGATGGATCACCGGATCACATATTTTTTAATTGCCCTAGAAACAGTTTCTCTTTCTATGATGTTCTACCTTCTTCTATTCCCCGTCCTACTAATATTATGTGTCTCTTAACTCTTGTTATGGATAACCATCTAATCGTAGAATGCTTCTCGAAATTTATTAATACTAACAAAATTAAACTTTAGATTTTAGTGTAATGCTTTTGTGTCCGCAATCTAACCGTAATCTAACAATATGTTGTATGCTTAATTTACATGTATTTTCTTTGTGATGTCTGTTTGTAGATAGCCCGGTCTGAATATAAAGATATTTGTCTAATTGTCTGGTGCAACCTCCATTGTCCATGACTCCATTCACTTGACATTGGCAAAATTGTGTCAACACACATGTTGCCATTTTAAGAAGAAGAAGAAGAAGAAAGAAGAAAAAAAATGAAGCGTCATGGAA
The DNA here is from genome assembly GCA_014332785.1 of Antheraea mylitta. NCBI lineage: Eukaryota > Metazoa > Arthropoda > Insecta > Lepidoptera > Saturniidae > Antheraea > Antheraea mylitta. The sequence goes on along the minus strand of JACEII010000012.1, from coordinate 4,861,562 downwards.
CGCCTAGCAGATGTGAAACATCAAAATCGTTCGTATCGAACGAATCACAAATTCTCGATTTCTCAAATTCCACTATAGGTATACGAGCTCAGTGCGGCAAGAGCGATTGCGCACAGTCGTTTGAGCATGCCTTCGTCACGAAGTCGTCGCGCCAATAGTCAGGTTTACTTGCGCCTATATATGTTATTATTATATATATATATATATGGACTGAGAATTTCTGGCGGAATTTAGAACATGGGTGTAAGAATATAAAAAATGTCTGGAATAAAATATAGAAGATTTGGCGCTTATGCCTTTAAATTAACTTGGGCATAGAAGACAACTAACTAAGGAATACTATCCATATTGACAACATCAGAATTGGCAAAACTCACGACTTAAAAAATAAGAATATACGAAAAATGGTTAAAAAACATTACGAAATATTATATGGAATATTTCGCGCTTATGTCTTTACATTAACTTGGACATAGAAGAAAAGTGGCTAAAGAATACAAAAAAACTACTACCTATATTGACAACTTTAGAATTGGCAGTATGGGTTAATTCCTTCGCCTGTTGTATTGGACGAATGTTATTACTAAAATTAAATATTATCTGTGACTACTATATGATTGTGTATATGTACCTGTCTCCGCTACGACTAATATTATTCTGAGGTACCTGTACGACTAACAGTCTGTGGTGTATATGATTGTCTGTACTTAGTGGTTATGCTTTCTTGACTGGTGTTTGTTGGCATTTTTGGAATAACTTATTTCTATTTGTATACTACATTACAAATATATTTTATTGCCGATTAGACAACGGCCATGAACCGCAGGAGAGGACATGACGATGATGATGGTTACGGTAAGGTTTTTTACAAATAATGTAGGTTATAACTGCCCATAGATTGCTTGTTGCTTATATTCTTATTCCAATATGAATTACATCAAACATTACAGATCGTCTCCATCGCAAAAGACGTCGTGTCTCCGAGAATCAAGAGATAGAGGATCGTTTAGAATCTTTAATTCTTAGAGTTGGCGAGAAAAGCAGTTCAAGTTTAGAAAGTAACTTGGAAGGATTAGCAAGCGTGCTAGAAGCTGATTTGAGCGCTTTTAGAGTCAAAATCTTACGTATATTAACAGAATGTGCTATACGGATGCCAGAAAAATGTACTATATACGCGACGCTGGTCGGTTTACTAAATGCGAAGAACTACAATTTCGGTGGTGAATTTGTAGATTATATCGTGAAAACTTTTAAGGAAAATCTGAAGACTGGTAAATGGAATGCAGCAAGATACTGTTTACGGTTTATATCAGATTTGGTGAACTGTCATGTGTTGGCAGCATCTTCTTTATTGACTTTACTCGAGACATTAGTTGATTGTGCTAATGAGGATGGTGTACCACAAGTGAGGCGTGATTGGTTTGTCTTCGCTGCTCTGTCTGCTTTGCCCTGGGTGGGTCGTGAGCTTTACGAGAAGAAGGAATCCCAACTAGATCATTTATTAGTCACGATTGAGGTGTTCTTAAACAAGCGCAGTAAGAAACATTGGTCGGCATTGAAAGTTTGGTCAGCGGACACTCCACACCTGCAGGAGGAGTATTTGGATTGTTTGTGGGCTCAAATCAAGAAGTTAAAGCAGGACAATTGGTCTGAAAAGCATATACCAAGACCGTATCTTGCATTTGATTCTATATTATGTGAGGCATTACAACACACATTACCATCTATTCAGGTACTAGCTTATTGTTAATTTACATTGTTTTTGACTTATGTTTAGTTAAGATTTACTAATTAGGTTAATGTGTACTAGCTTATGCCTGGGGCATCACTTGCATTGATAGTACTCTTTGTCTGAATGAGAAGTACCTTATGCTATTCTCTTTAACCCTCATATGTATAAATAATGTCTGAAGGTGTGAAACCATATCAAACAAATTCATATTCATATTTTTATAATATTAGTAAGGCTTTATTTTTATTCCTATGAGAAGAAAAGAGGTATAATTTTTCAAATACTGTGAAATTATGTCGTTGCATAATTTATAGTATGTTTAACTAGCGTTCAGTTTATTATAGTTTAATAATTAACACTGCATATGTAGTGATAGAACTTTGACCATTAAAGATAAAAAAAACATTTTCCATGTTTTTCATAACAATTTGATGACAGTACCTTCCTTTCTACTGGCTGCATTGTATGTAATAATAAACATGATATAATCCAAAAATAAGAAAGAATATAGAAATCTATAATCTGTTATTACAGTCCTCTCCAATCTTTTAGACCCTTCTGAATATAGATGTACAGTACACAAATTTAGGTATAAATACATATATATAAAAATATATATATATATATATATATATATATATATATATATATATAACATGGGGACAACTTAAGGATTAAAAATTGCTAATTATTAGATTCCTACAATATTTTAACTTTGGTTTGTACTATTAATTATATGATGCACAAGCCCGAACATAAGGCTATATAGGCCTAATCTGGTAACGGCTTCAGCACTCATCTGATGTTAACTAACTATCGGATCTAAGATATTAAACATTCTAAATCGAATTGGGTGACTTTTTTTAAGTGCAACTGTTGGAACACACCAACATTTGTTTGTTGACAGATTTTCCTCATAAGGGTGGTACCAAGTCGGACTGAAAAACCACTATCACCATACAATATTGTAAATGAAAACTTTACTATTGTTATTGTATTTCATTTTCAGCCTCCTCCACATAATGATAATGACACGTATCCAATGCCGCGTGTCATTTTCCGCATGTTTGACTACACAGACTGCCCGGATGGCCCAGTACTACCTGGAGCTCATTCTATTGAAAGATTTCTTATTGAAGAGCATTTACACAACATTATAGAGGCCTACCATTTGGAACGTAAAGAGTGCGCAGCACAACTTCTCTGTTTTCCTTATAAGGCTAAGATACCTTTAGAATATTGCATAGTTGAAGTGATATTTGCAGAGTTTTTCAACTTACCGAGACCAAGATACTTGGAGATATGTTATGGATCGATATTGATTGAACTGTGTAAACTCCAGCCTTCAACTATGCCACAAGTATTAGCTCAAGCTACAGAGATATTGTTTATGAGAATTGACACAATGAATGTGGCTTGTTTTGATAGGTGAGTGAAATAATAATTAATTAATGCATAAATAAATAATGTAATAAAAGGAATAAAACGTTATTATGGTCTTGAGATCACTATAGGCTTTGACAATGATTATCACAGAATGTATAGCTAAAATAGCCATAATTGTATCTGTTTTTTTTAAACTTTTGTGAACTGGAAGTCCCATATATTTAGTGGCCTTAAAGTGGTTTTTCAATTACTTAGCCCTACTACATTTTGTCAATCTTATTTAGAATAAAGACTACAGTAATAAGTGTTTATTTAATAGAAACTGCGCCCCACATATATATATTTTTTCGAACTAAATATGCAATTGATGTAGTAAAGTTTTAACAGATTCACCTGACTATCATATATGGAATGCTTTTGCCAATTGTGCGTTACTGAAAGTGGCAATAGAATTTGTCTCATAATTAGATGAAGGTTGAACAATAAATTATAATTATGATTGTTCGCCTGATATTATAGCCTTAGAGTTAATAATCTTATACTTACTTGAAATAAACTCTATTCTTCTTCCTCTTGTTGTAGTGTAGTAAACATAACTCTCATCAGGTTAGGTACATACCATGTGCTTTGTATTGGATTGTTACAAACCTACCAATATTTTAGTTACTATACATTTGGTATTGAATTCTGAGGAAATCCATCCTATATATTCAAAATCGAAGATTCAATATTAATGAAATTAAAACGAAACGGCCTTAAAACTGTCCTCTTTCTAATAGAGAAAGGATTTATTTTTTTCGAACTGACTACGGTATTGATCTAGCAATGTCTTAATAACTTCACCAGACTATGAATAAAGAAAGGAGTTTTCAAGTCTTAATATAAAGAACAAAGTTGTGAGGTAGCAAACAAAAAAAAAAATAAAGCTAATCTTCTTTAATAGAACCTTCTTTGTTGAAGCTGATTAATAAATATAAACATACAGGATTAAAATAGACTAAACAAATAATTTATACATTAAAAATGAGCTAAATCCAATTTGATGACAAAAAAAAAAGGTTTTTGGCTGTACCTAATATTTTACGTTATTTTTAAACCTTATAGACGGTACTATTTGAAATTCCTTCTAGTGTATAAAATTTGGAAATTAGAAAAAAATTAAATCTGTTGCATGAATGATTCAGATTGGAGTCAGCTCATTTTGAAATGTAACAACACAAAAGTTTCCTTTCCAAAATTACTATATGCCATTGAATAAGACTGTAAATTGAAATTACAGATTTGTGAATTGGTTTTCATATCATCTGAGCAACTTCCAATACCGTTGGTCATGGGAAGATTGGGAAGGATGTGTTCAGCTGGACCCAGACCATCCGAAACCACGTTTTATTAGAGAAGTCCTTGGGAAGTGCCTAAGGTTTGTATGCATATAAGTGTTTTAATGATTGTACCTAAATATTGTATTGTAAATGTAATTAATGTTGTGATAAGAATATGTTCAATTAATCAACCATTTAATTATGATACAAACATACACGACTTGTCTCATTTTTATTTAAATGTGTGAAAAATTTAGTCTTTGAAGATTAATAAAATGAAGGAAACTGAAATAAGTCGATGTTGTGATGAAAAGAAATTATCTCATTTACTTTAATTTATTAAAAAAAAACTTTGTAACAAAAAATTAAACCGCCGAAAAAACTGAAAAGCAAAAAATAATAAACCTTTTACTTTATTCATCTTAATAACTAAGTTCTTAAACTAATGTAAGTATACCTAAGAAATTTTAAGTCGGCGCCAATCAAGCAAATTAATTAATTACGTAAAGCGTGATGCGCGGCGGCGGCGCAGCGTGACACACCCCTTGCATGCCGAACGCTTACGAAGCAACCCGAACGGGCACACACGTTACCGCTGGAGATCTCACATTGTGTTTTTAATTTGATTTGTTTTTTTTGTGAATTGAAGTAATCTAATGATCTTTGTTCATTGGTTGTTTGGCGCCGACTCAAAATTTCTTAGGTATACTTACATTAGTTTAAGAACTTAGTTATTAAGATGAATAAAGTAAAAGGTTTATTATTTTTTGCTTTTCAGTTTTTTCGGCGGTTTAATTTTTTGTTAAAAAGTTTTTATTTTATAATTTTGTGTGGCTATGATCTTACTAATTACTACAAGCTTAATTTATTTGTAATACACAACTCAGAAGCTGAATTATAAATCATGCCCGGTTTTCTTACCCTTGGGGTTGCTATTTTCATGTTTACATGTATATGGGATCAACTTCTGAGTATACTCTTTCAAATCAAAAGATAATAATTTAATTCGGACTATTCTGTCTAAAGGTATGCGCGGTCATAGACATAATCAGTGCGTGAATAATCAATCATCGTCGCTTTTCATACTATTAGGGTTGAAATTTTTTTCCCAAATTTAAATGGGACCAACTTCGGAGTATACCCTTTCCAATAAAAAAAGAATTATTAAAATCGGACTATACTGTAAAAAGTTATGCGTGATCATACATAAAAAAAAAAATATACGCGACGAATTGAGAACCTCCTCCGTTTTTTTCGTCGGTTAAAAATGCATTACTTAATCTTAGTTGAACTTGTTAACATGTTCAAAGTCAAAACACCCTTTCCCACAAAATTGAATTTTTGAGTTACCTACTTCTTTTTTTGATTAAAGGTGTGTTTTATTCATTTTTAATTCTCTTTTGTCAGCGTATTCATACCCTCAATGCAAAGGAGTATTATATATATCTTTTTGAAATAAAGATTCATCATTATCTTTATTGCCATAGCAACAATTTTAGTATAAAAAAAAAAATGTTTTTCTTTATAGGTTGTCTTATCACCAAAGGATCAAAGACATCACACCAGAAACATTTGCAGCTTTTGTGCCTTTAAAACCGGAACCAATTTACAAGTATTCAATGGAGGGTGCAGGTATATTAATTTTTAATATATGTTTAAACAATATTTAAATTTGCAACAGTAGATTCTAGGAAAATACTTATGAAATCAACAGAGTAACAAAAATCAATGGAGTATTGAGAGATTGTGTGGATTAATATTGAAATAAAAAAAAATACATTTATTTTTATTAAATAGTAAATAATTTATTTATTACATAACTTACATTCTCTTTAGTCTAAACTTATTTGATTACAAATTTTATTTACATTTCGGTAACGCGTTTCAGTGTGACAATTGTAGTAATATAGTCTCTGATAAATGCTGTCATTTTTATTTTCAAAGTAAAACATCCATATATTTTACTTATAGCCCCAACATTGGCAAATAATGTGAGATCTGTGTAAAATGTAAAATTAAAGCTGGAGAATTGGTGTTAATATACAATCAGTCTATTCCATAGCCATTAATTCAAATAAAGTATATGGATGATCCTCGTAATCGGTATATTCGTCATTAATGGTTCTTGGTGCATGGTTTTCTTTATCACTATTAAATGGTAGACGTTCAAATGATGAATCAGTATCATCTTCTTCATAAATTTCTTCGTTTTTCTCATTATCATGTTTGTGATTATGTTCAAAAGATTCGAATATATCTTCGAAATCATCGTTTATGTCAGTAAGATGCGGAAAACTCACATTTTCTTCTTTCACTTTCCCCACAGGTTTTGGCTTAGCTTGCTCTTTGGTTGTTATATCTGTATCGAAACTGCGTAATAATTCATCAAAGAAACCGGAGGAGAATGAATTCTCTGTAGTGGTATTACTAATAATGGTAGTAATGTCAGGCTGTACAGCATTCTGATGTTTTCCAACTGTTATCAAAGTGCTATTATGTTTCTTTTTTTTACATCTAGTCTTATTTCTGGCAACAGTTAGAGGTGGACTTGTAATAATTTGCTCTGTTGTTAAAATATTATCATCAATCTCATTGCTTTTTTCTGCAGATGTTGTAGTAAGATTAAAGATATATTCCTCTTGATCTTTGATATTATGTTCATTATTATCTTTTGTCTGTTTTTCTATAACATATTTTGTGCCATTTTGATTTAAAGTTACTGCTGGCCCTTCACTGCTTGATGCATATTGATCCACTGAATTCTCATACTCAGATTGATCCTGAGAGGTGCTTTTAGTTTCGGGTGTTATTTTTTTTCTACTATTATTTAATTTTGATGGTAAACTGGATAATAACTGTCTATTCCCTTCCTTATTTTGTTCAATATCTTGAGTTCTTGATGTGATTGATGAGTAACCTTGGAAATTTGACTCGTTCCTTCTAGATGGTTTGTATGTTAAGATTGGTTTATTTTTTTCTGTAACAAGTCCACTCCATCTATCGTGTTTAACGGATGTTCCTTTTTGCATAAGAGTAGATTGTCTGTAACGATTTTTGTATTTGGGTTGTGTGGTTGGAGGCGAATCGACATCGGTGGTTGTTCTGGTGGTAGATGTTAGGGTTGTGGATTTAGTTGACGTAATCATAGATGTATTTGTTGTAGTCGTAGATGGAGTTGCCGTAGTCATAGGTTGTTTAGTTGCTGTAGTGGGTTGGGTAGTCGTTTTAATACTGCTACTAGATAAAGTAGTGAAAGGTGTTGTAGTGAGCGTTGTGTTTTTTAGTTTCCAACTAAAATCGTCATTTGCAGCTGTCAAGCTTTCTTGAGGTGTTAAGTCTTGCATTGTTGTTTTCAATGTGTCATTATTTGGCATTTCTGTACTCGTTGTCGTAGTTGAAGTTGTTACCCTTTTATGCTTCCTGATTTTATTTAGTTTTTTAAATTTAGGTGGAGGCCGAGTACGTTTCGTTGATAATATTGTTGCTGTAGTAACAGACAAAACCTCCGCTTTTATTGCCGTTGTCGGAGAAATTGGAGTTGTTGACGTAGGTACTGCGTTTTCAGTTGTAATAGATTTTATCTTTGGTGACATCATTGGCGTTGTTTTACTGAAGGCTGCTAGTAAATTTACCCACTCTGTCGCTTCACCTTCCTCAAAGGAATCGTGGTTTGCGGTTATAATTTCTGGAGGTGTTGTTGTGGTTGGTGATTTCATATTCATCACAGCTTTAGAATGTTTTGAATTACTTGTGTTCTGTTTTCGTTTTTTACTCGTATCTATAACATCATTCTTCACAGTGGTTTTATTTGTGTATTCTAAAGTAATTGGTCTAAATACGGAATCGGGAAAAGAATCTGTATCGGATAATTGACCGTCTAAAATTTGTGGGCTTGGTCGGAAATCTATAGGTTTAGATTTGGATTTGGAAACAAAGTTTAAAGGTGGCATCGGTTTAAAAGGTTTGTTATCCATAGTAACAAATACTCCTGGTGGTGCATTAAAAACTGGTGGTCTCACATAATCTCCAAAATAACTGACCTTCACGGGTGTTGGTTTAGGCTTGTTATAATTTCTATAACTAGTACTAAACTGTGGTTCTTTGGTAAAAGGTTCTGTATTTAATTTTGTTATTGACTCAGTAGAGAAATTCAATTTATTGTGTGCAGTAATTGGTATAACGGGAATAACAGGTGTGGGTAAAAAAGCTGGTCGAGTTGTTTTGATTATATTTGATGGTAAAACTTTATAATCAGCTTGTGGAAACAAGTAAGGATTATTGAACATTGAATCAAAATCTATATAAGATTGAATGACTGGTGGTGGTTGAGTCGGATGGGGATGTCGTAAATGTTTGTAAGTTTGAGGTTTATAAGGGTATGGTATTAATTTCCTCTGATCTTCAAAAGTTCCTATATTGCCTACTTTAGATAATTGAGGAATTTGTTGTTGCACAAAAACGTTTTGTGGTTTATACCTCGGCAGATCTAATGTATCTTCATCGGAAAATAGCGATGAGAAAAATCTGTCTAAACCTTGGCTGCGTGGATGGTTGTCATGATATTTTGGCGGTACTATGTTTTTATGCACCCATACAGCTCTTTGATGTCTGTGCCCATAAGTTACAGGATCCGGATTTCTCGGAGGAGTCTCTCGTACCGTGAATGTCCTAATAGAACTATTACTCGGTTTCTTTTCTTTCTGTAACGATTTTGAAATAACAGAAAATGTTAGTTCATAGTGATATTGTCCTGGCTGAGTTTCAGCATCTCTTTGTCTCACTCGTTTTACTGACCAGAATGCTTTAACACCTTGCATGCATTTCTCATCGACACATTTTTCTTTCGTTCTCTCATCTTCTGTAAACCTATATCCGCTATTTTGTTCCAATAATCTACCTTTCGCCAATACGCTAATATCACCAGTAGGTGCTGTTGTCTCGTGTACGAGTCGGTCAAATGGTGCGCTTTTTATCTTTTCCCACATATCGCGATCATCATCTTCCTTTGTATTAGCTTCGACTTTACTGTTTTCAGACTTATTAGCGCTTCTAGCAATGAGTTGATCGATTTTATCTCTGACTAAAGTAAGATAAACACTATGACGTAAAGCGTCTTCCCAGTAGTGAGCCGGAATTGCCGCAACGGATGCTGGAGATGCAGTTTTCACTATCTCTTGCAAAGTTCCAAACTTTCCTTCACGTTCGTCTTGCCATTTGTCGAGTGGAATCGGTGTAGGCCGAAAGTCATCATCGGGAATAGCACGATTTTCTTTATGTACCTGGAAAAGGAAACATTTGTTTGTAGTAATTATATGAACACTGAAATATTTCATTGGAAAAAAACTAAAACATACTTCAATATGCGTTTGAAAGTAAAATGTTAGTCGAGAAAGTGCGATGTATCGGTTGGCGTGTTGCATGCCGATTGCGTGCCGGACGATCCAATCCCTCTACTAATTTCCAATCGAACAATTTGCACCAAGTTTGTTGCATTTGAAAAAGAAAAAATTGTAATTGTCCTACTAATTATAAAACTTAAATTAAAATGCGTAGAGTTATAAAACGATTCAAAGTTTCTTAACTTGTTAACTAAAACAATGAATTTCATAACTCGTAATCGGTAATCATATTTTTTTGTATTATTGTTCTGCAGTTATATACTGGCGAAGCATTCGTTGACTAATTCTAATTTGGTTGTGGTTTTATTTGGTTTGTTTTTTTTTTTCTAATTAGAAATAATTAGTTTTTTTTTAATTAATTACTAAATACTTTTTCGGTTTAAATATAAATTCATTATTTTTTACTTTAAGATTGGTGTCCTGGTAATTGGTCAAACGTTTCATTTTTGTTTGGGACACGGGGTGCGGTGTTCTATTTAAACGATTGATCAATTGATATTTGAGTTTTATTTCACGATCTCTAAAACCAATAATGAATTACTACTGACTCGTTTAAGGTTTGAAACCTCGAATACGGTGAATAGGGTTAACCTCCCAATGGATTTCCGTTAAGCAGTTGTTTATTTAATGTTAAATGCGTTTAATTAAACAACTGTAGTCGATTATTAAACTAAATTAGATTAAGTATAATTTGAATATGTCCTATTGGATAATATTTGAACAAGTTTCGTTTTTTGTTTTATTTTCGATACTTTATAGGTTTGATGATTTTGGATTCGGTTAAAATTTGCCCATAAGCTCATCTAACATTAGAATTACAATATGGTTTAATATTTTAAACACACTAAGCTGTTAATGGCTGTTGCTGCCTTAACATATCGACTGGTGCTTGGCAACAGATTTTCAGCTTGACGATGGGGGCTAACCAAATGAACTTATACAAAGCGCTACCGCCATGTTACAGTTTCCATTATTATATTATTATTGTAACAGAGACGTAGATTGATAATAAAATTGTTAGCAGTGATTCATGTACCTCTATTTATTATTTACGTAGTACAGCGAAATAGTTTCATAATGTTACCGGTAAGTTGTAACACCATTTAAACCAATTTCTTTGTAATGCTATACAATGAGATGTTACAGTGAGATAATTGATGTTTATCAAACGGTTTTTTGATATAGACCCAAATGCCCATGTGCCGTTGCGATGCGTGCATTGTTATTCCTATGGTATGATTAAAGACTTCTCTGTATCAAGAATTTATTGGTATACCTGACACAGATTCGAATACCGGATAGAATTTATAAGTATTGAGTCTGATTGTTAACCCGCTTAGGCCTCCCACGGCAGCGGCTCAAGCCTACGTTCACCCCCTTGAGTGCGTTACTTGCGCGATACGGTGACACACAAATATACATCACCGCTGCAACACTGCACGATCACCCCCCACACACGTGCACGCCTACACGCTTACATATGAAACTGGAAGGGTTTACTGTTTTTTTCCCTTATCGAACTGAAAAACTCAATTTTCCGATAATAAATATATGGAGGGGTTGTTGAGGCGTGTATGCTTGGTACACATATAGGTACGTTTCAACAACTCATACATATATGAATTTTTAATGCTAAGATAGGTCGCGATTTTGCATGCAACAGGCAACAGCCAAGCTGAGGTGTGCCGTGCATCCTTGAGCTGGTTGCCAAAATAAAATCGGCTGAGTGCCTTAAGCGCTCGCCTTAGTAGTCCGGTGAAGCTGTTAAGACCTTGCTGGGTCAATAGCGTAGTCATTTCGAAAAAAAAAAGAGTCTGATTGTATTGTGTCCACTGTAAAGCAGGTAACATTCGGCATTGTGATGCGCATAAAGGTACGCATCTAACTAAAACACATGTTAGCATGTTCGAACATCGTGTCGATTGATGTAGGCAGGAATCTTTGCGAAACAGCTTTCAGTGAAGGAAAACATCCTGATGAAACGATAGATGTTAATAGCACGCCTACCACTCTTGAATTGATTATGTGTTACCAAACACATAAGGATGTATTCAAGCTGCACTTGAGAGCTAGTCTCTAAGCTTATCGTTTTTACCAAATGGTGGTGTTCTAAAATTAGATGTTATTTAACCTTTTAATATTTTTTTTTTAAATGAGAGAAAACTCGAAGAATTTGCAACCTGCGACTTTAGGGAATTGCTGGCCTTATTTCTTAGGGACGTGTCGTTACTTGATTATAGAATGTATTGTCGAACTGTTGAAAGGCAGTAATGTTAATTGCAATTGCTACTGGATTGTAGATTTCCTGGTCGACGCCCTTGTTTCTGGACTGCACTGTGGTTTTCATTTGGTGCAGTGTTGTCACTTAGTAGTACTACTTGTGGAAATAAGACACTATACGCCTATTGGAGTGGCACGTCGGAGCAGGAGTCCGAGAGAGTCGGTTATGTTCGGGTTTCGTATAGCGTTATCTTTGGCTATCGCAGTCATTCAACTTTGCGATAGACAGTACAACCGAAGCAAACCGTTCTAGTTAGGACGTCTAACTCTTCTCCCCGACGTGTCATATTCAACGACGGATGCTGTAATTTCTCCTAACATAATTCGTTAAGGATTGTGGAATAATCTACGTCAGAATTGCTTGAAAGATTACCTTTGGTACATGCCATTTTTTTTTTGGAACTACAGCTCTTTAAGGCACCTATATAACTTATATTATCGCATTATATTAAAAAAAAAACATACACAATTATACAGTTAAATGTTAGGCACGATCAAATGCGATCACAATGTTCAGTCTTTGGATCGCTCTACTTTTGTGGGAGTGTCTCACCCTCGAACAATGAATGAGACGGAGGTCATTGTCTCTTGTACCATAATTGCAATTAATTTATTTTGTTACAATGGACTTGTTTAATTTTTTTTATAAACATACGTTTTAATGTAAAGTATTGTAGTAATACACACACCCAAAATATTTAGCGATTTTAAAGGCGCATTAAATTACATTGAACGACTGTTTGTTGGTATGAGAAATGAATGTCTGTTTTTTAATTATGAATGAATGATAAAATTAATTAGAATTAGCTTTTGCGGGCGGATTCTCTCGTTTTAATTTAGAATCGACCTGTCGCTTGAAAATAGTGCTTTCTTCTGGATTGTCCCTTATGCCCTTTTTAGTGTACATCTGACAAGGTGAAACTAAAATTTCATTTTAATCAGTTGAATAGTTAAGACGAGTAAGCTTAACAAACCATAGGAATTCATAATCCTCCTAGCTCGGTTCTTTAAAAAGAGAATTATTGTTTTAGGTATTTTCGGACGTGTTTAAGACGTTACAGAAATTCCAACAATCATCTTTGTTTTGGATACTAATGAGTTAAAAAGGCTTATAATTATAATAACAAAATATTTTTTTAAATTAAAATAGATTATAGGTTTGCCTCACAAAATAAGCATGTTTCCTGTAAAAGAAGAAATTTAAAAAAAAAGAAACGGCTCAGTTTCGATCTGTGATTAAATAGATTTTCAAAGCGATTAATTTCCATCTGAGCTACTTTTGTTTTGACAGCGGCGGCGTAATTGTCTTTTATAATTTTTCATTTCTTGAAAACTCAGATAAGAAGTTTTCTATGAATGAAATCTAGCTAGATCAATTTATCGTCCCCATAACCATCTACATACTAAGTTTCACGGAAATCACTGGCGCCGTTTGCGAGATTTTGAATATATAGTTAGTCTAGATTCAAATCTAACTAATAATAATCTAACTATAAATGATCTTTTTTGATCTACTTTGCGTTTTTATTTTTATTAATGGTTACAGCCATACATTATCGCCATTAAAGTCAGAATTTTCTAGTATTTTCTTGTTTCTTTGTTGTTAGTTTATTAAAGACTGAACCTATAGGGAATATGTTGATAAGATATTTATAGGAAATCATTTTTTTTTACAATAAAATCTTTTAAATCAAATCTCTACGATCGATATTTCTCGAGATATTGATTTAATGTCAAAATCTAAATTATTCATTAAAATTCTATCCCAAAATAAAGGCTCAATATTAAGATATAAAAGATAATAAATGTTGTAGACTTACAATAATTAGTGCATAGAAAATACATCGCAATGTGTATATCATCGTATGACACTTATACACGACACTGCACCAGTTTCACAGAATTTTTTTTCATGTAATTACCGCGCGTGCGGCGCGCGTTTCGTTCTATGCTTACTAACGTACTTGCGGGCTTGCTATTTCATCCCTCCTATAATTCAGGAACGATATTCAGCCTCTAACATTTATGACGAATGTACAGTCGCAGTGTTAGGTGAAGTTTATGTTAATAAATCTGTACATCTAATTTTGTTGCACATTTTTATAATAGGTATCTAGCATGAAGCGTGCTGGTCATGAATATAATGTTAAAAAAAATTGTTTGTTATCTCTATGTTCGAAATTATCTCAAAAATCGATTGATTATTCTAAGGAAATTTTGTACACGCAAATTTCATTTAGTTTCTCAATTGAGAGTAAGATATAAGAATCACGAAAAGTGTTTTTAGAAATCGTAAAAAGCATTATTTAAGCTACATTTTTTAATTATTACTGTACCTATCTTTTATTGTAAACTCAATATTTACAGACATAAATGTGAATTTTAAAACTCTGTGTGTATTATTCGTTTATTATATGATTATTTCAGTAAAAATGTTTGCGAAATCTTATTTAAAAACGTTGTTCTAATTAATATATTCATTTAATTTTAAATATTTCTGTAATTGATCAATAAATACCTTCAAAGTACATTCTATGGTAGTTACACTAGAGCGGCGTAGGATGCATTACGAAAGTTTACTTGCTAGGATGTTGCGAAATAAACGTCCATTGTTAATTTTATTAAAAGCTTAATTAGAATCTTATCAGTTGTATGTAACTACTTTAAACCTAAAACTACGTAAAGATAATGCGAAATGGAATAGACGGACCAGCATGCCACTTCTAGTCCAATATTTTTAGTAAATTTAACCTATGTTAGTAAAGACATTAATGGTTTTATTATAAAAACAAAAATGAACACAGGTTCAACACGAATTTAAGTGCCTAAAATTTTAAACATATGTAAAATACTTTATTACAAAAGTTTATCTAAGCGGTCTCTTGCTAAACATGTGGTTTAAGTTATTTATGCAAGCAATTCTGAATAGCATTAGTTTAATTCAATCTCATCATTCAAAAACGCTCCATTATATACAGATATTTTTAGAACAATTTCAATCAATGAATAATTTTTTTTTTTTTCGAAATGTCTACGCTATTGACCCAGGAAGGTCTTAACAGCTTCACCGGACTACTAAGGCGAGCGCTTAAAGCACTCAGCCGATTTTATTTTGGCAACCAGCTCAAGGGTGCACGGCACACCTCGGCTTGGCTGTTGCCTGTTGCGTGCAAAATCGCGACCTATCTTAGCTAACCTAGCTATCTATTCATATATGTACGAGTTGTTGGAACGTATATGTGTACCAAGCATACACGCCTCAACAACTCCTCCATATATTTATTATCGGAAAATTGAGAGTTTTTCAGTTCGATAAGGGAAAAAAGTAAACCCTTCCACTTTCATGTGTAAGCGTGTAGGCGTGCACGTGTGTGGGGGTGATCGTGTAGTGTTGTAGCAGTGATGTATATTTGTGTGTCACTGTATCGCGCAAGCAACGCACTCAAGGGCTCCCTACCGAGGGATCGAACCTAGACTTGAGCCGCTGCCGTGGGAGGCCTAATCGAGTTCAATCAATAATAGTTTTGTTCAGATCTTCATTAACAAAATGTACTTATTCTTAGTCAAATTTGTTGCCATTATTGTGAAATCTTAGTTAAAAGAACACAATGTAACTGTTAACATAAACGATTTAATAGATTAATTTTATATGTCAAAGTGGCAAAATAACAGCATAAAGTCAGAGTAATAAATTATCAAATACATTGTACAACAAATTAATTATACCCAGGAAATTTATAATTTCTTGCGAAAAGTCTTTCGCTGACAAAGAGAAATAAAATAAATCACAACAGTAAAATAACTTTTTTTTTTCGAACTGACTACGCTATTGACCCAGCAAGGTCTTAAAAGCTTCACCGAACTACTAAGGCGAGCGCTTAAGGCACTCAGCCGATTTTATTTGACAACTAGCTCAAGAGTGCACGGCACACCTCGCCTTGGGCTTGCCTGATACATGCCATTCGCGACCTAATGTTTTTTTTTTACGTGGGGAAATCCCTTATGGATATACCATCCTCTCGGGGAAAGGGTTATGTTCGACTCCCACGGACTAAAACCCCAAGGTGTACGTCTTCCGCTATGGTTGGGAACTAAGCTAACTAAGCTAAGCTAACTATTTATACATATATGAGTTGTTGAAACATATATGTGTACCAAACATACATACCTCAACAACTCTTATATATATTTCGTATCGGATAATTTTCTTAACTATTTCAGTTTGATAAGTGAAAAAAAAATAAATAAATAAAACCATTCCACTTTCATGTGTAAGCGTGTATCGTGCACGTGTGTGGAGTGATATATGTAATGTTGTTACAGTGATGTAAAATTGTGATAGTAAAATAACACCTGTCAACTTAGACTAGTGTTAGAGGATATTTAAAAGTATAAGAAACTCTTTGGTGATCAATCTTTTTTAAAGTAAGAGTTAAATGCGTAATTAACTTTTTTGTAATAACACGGTAAAAGTCTAAAAACAGGCTCTGTAACGTTTAAAATGTAATAAGTAGTGATTTATGGTCAAATTTCGATTACTGCACGACCAATATAATAAACCACCAATATAAATCATTTTTCAAATAATAATTATATCCGTTGAAAAGTCGTAAATGC
Organism: Antheraea mylitta; assembly: GCA_014332785.1. Lineage (NCBI taxonomy): Eukaryota > Metazoa > Arthropoda > Insecta > Lepidoptera > Saturniidae > Antheraea > Antheraea mylitta. Next base: position 4,844,829 of record JACEII010000012.1, on the reverse strand, counting down.
GAGGAGCTATAGAAAGAAATTCCCGGCTCATCGCGTGCACTTTCCATCTCGTGGACATTTCGTATTTTTTGTTGCTAACAATTATTATACGGGCTCTTTATATTTGGAGAAGCGATGCTATAATATATAGTTTAATATAAATCATGATGAATATTTCAATATTTTTTACGTATAAGTTTTATAGGTTTTAGGGAAGCTAAAGTATAACACTAGTATATTATATCACCCAGAATATGTTTCATGTTAACCTATATTATCTATACTCCTATAGTCTATACTAATAATATAAAGAGGTAAAGTTTGTGCGTTTGTGACGTTGTAGGGGGTAATCTCAGGAACTACTGACCGAGTTGAAAAATTCGTTCAGTTTTATATATCACATTTATTGAGGATGGTTATAGGCTATATATCATCACGCTAAGAGAATTAGGAGCGAAGCAGCAACGACGAAAGTTTAATAATCGGTGTTTTTCCCTCTTGAGAGCTTCTGCTGCCTGTTAACGTTAGCCCAAAGTATCTGTTCACGCGAAAGAAGTCGCGGACTGAGGCTAGTAATATTATAAAGAGGTAAAGTTTGTGAGTTTGTGACGTTGTAAGGGGTAATCTACTAATTGAAAATACTTTTTCCAATAGAAAGCCACATTATTTATGAGTGTCATAGGCTATATATTAATCCGAAAAATGAATAGACTTTTTTGTAATAGTCGGCTTTGCAAAGTATGTAAGTCGGAGAAAAACCGGTGGAACGAAAACGTCTCATACAAACTCTGCCTTAACGATGAGAGATATATGATTGAGTTCTAGAGGAAAGTTGTAGAGCTTGATAATGCTTACAAAAAAGTCATCGACAGCATCGATGTTATTACAAAAAAGTTAAATACTTGGTTTAAAAAAGGTTTCGTACGAAATGCGCCGCGCTCGCCCGAAACAAGATCGCGTTATCCTTTTTTCGCAAGTATAACCTAACCTAAGCAAAGCGAGACAACAGAGCAAAACGGCGAACATTCACGGAGAGATCTTTTTAAAGCAAGCGTTCAAAACGTGCTTAACTTTTTTGTAATAACACCGCATATGTCTAACTTCAAGGTTTTTTTATTATAAGGGCGGGATAACGTCCGCCGTGGCCGCTATTAATAATATAATAGTTAATAACAGTTTCTTAGTTACTCAAGAGTAACGTAAGTTTGTTTTCGTGAAGCCAACGGACTTTGAGTTTTGATTTCAAATATACTAAAATCCATGATGACATTATTTTTTTTTTTTCGTTTTTTTTTTTAATTATATAATATTAATTATATTCGTACAATTTTGCATTATCTTTCCTAAAATGTATATTTATTAATAACATTGTATTATATTTTTACAATAATAAATTAATTTCCAACAACAAAAATAAAAGTTTAGCATTCCTCTATACGCGCCAGCTTTTCATATGATTTCATTTCTTTGTACAATAATGAACGCATTTTGTAAACAATTCTCAGCTCTATGCTGTTTATCTTTCGATAGATTAAATTCCTTTTATTTGCGGTTCATTAGTATTCGCGTGGTCTATTTAATGAATACAAAACACAAAATACAAGTGTGCGTGAAACGTCGCGCGTGGAGAATTCGCCTGCTTTCCTAACCGATAGATATACGATATGTCTATTTCCATACGAATGCGCTTCCGAACTGTTGTTTCTTGTATAATTTCGACATGTTAAGGAATATTTTATTAAAATATTAACTTCGTACGAAGAAAATGAGACCAAATCTTCCCTTTTACAGTACGATCATTTGATAAAATAAAATGACAATTTGATTTGAAGATTTCTTTAATATATTGTCTTACTCATTCGCTGTTTTATATGGATATTTATTAAACCAAGGTTTTGACTTTTCTGTAAGATTTTTCTATCATTTTCTTTAATACAAATCATGTCTTGACAATTATAATTAGCAAAAATTGATTTATCCGAATAGGTGCAACCGTTTTCAAATGATGCGCTTACATATATTCGGCAATTATTTTTTACTTATACCAGATAAAAGGTTAGACACTTGCAGTATTCTATACGCAGTATTCTATAATACGACACTGCATGGTCTCATTTAAGTTATAAAATAATAATATTAAAACAAATACTAGAAAAACAACCAAGAAAACCTAATTAAAGTTTGTTCTAAGACTTCAAACGTGTTAATAAAATAATAAACCTAAGTGTAATGACCGGTGTCAAAAGCTGCAATGGGCGACCCGGAGTTAATAACTTTCGATACTAAAACGGGCAATGAACCCATTTATTTTGTTAATGACGTCCCCACGTTCCCTTTCAAATGAAAGTGAAATCACCCGACGGTCATTGACACTGACTAACATAGACGCGTAGAGTATTGTGTATAATTTTTGTATTTTTTTTTAGATAATTTGGTCAAATATTAAGCACCTATTTTTTTAACTGATATTTTAAGAGAATCGAGTGTAGAGTGTCCTCTAGAAATATTGCTATTATCTAAACAGTCATCCGGTATAATTTTTTTAAACATATTACGCTTAGCGTCTGACTAAAATGTCGTTCACATTTAAACCTAGAAAGGTACTATTCTAAGTATTATACGTAGTCATGAAACAACTATGTTATGAGGGTAGGTCATACTATAATGCCTACATAGACTTTAATACAAGTCTTTAATACAAAACAAATTTAAAATATTATTATGTGAATCTAAAATTGGCATTCATTTATCTTGAAGATGTCTGGATGTTATACACATGATATAATACGTATTTGTATCTAAATTACTGTTCTGCGCAATTTGCGCGTATTCAGAGCGGGCAAAAAAATTAGTGTGGACTGTAGTTTCGTGTGTATAAATTTATAGAATTTATTTATAAGACACGTTTGGTACACACTTTTTTTCCAACTCACTATGCTATTGGCCTTGCTAGGCCTTTACAGCTTCACCTGACTACAACTACTATTGTTGGATTCTCAATTATTCAATGTAGTGGCATCTAGCCATCTCATATAATAATTTTCTATTGCACTTTTCATAAGTCAAAGTGTGTCTATTTGCGATTTGGGTTCGTACAATAGATCCTATTATTCAAAACACATGAACATACATTTAAATATAACAATCTCAAACTAAACAAACCTTTTGGTCTAAGCTAGGCTACGGTTATTATGAAACATAGGTAGTCTCACGGCTTCCCACTATAATGTTGAAGTGTTTGATAATGTTACGCAAGTGGCTCCACGGTATTGTTCTAACATAAAACGGCGGCCACCACTTCGTTGCTCTCTGTGTTAATTGCTCGCGCCTTTGTAATTTGCCACAGTACCAATTTTTTGCTACCAACAACTATATTCTCAGGAGAATTAATATTTAGTCACCGCTCAGTTATCGATAGTATTATTTAGAAGTTTATGCGATGAAATAGCTGTATAATAATAATAGTTTTTGCTCGTTGTTTCTCTCGCTTTAATGTACATTTGATTAACCATTCTGGGTAATAGTTCATTAATAAAATGTAATACTCTATGTCAAAGTTTAAAGATGGTTGGTTAAGTAGTTAAATCGTAAAAGCGCAATAAACTAACTTACATTCGCATTTAAAATACTAGTTAGGATTAGGCTTGCAATTTGTAATAATGATATGATAGTTGAATGAATATTAATTCTTCGTATCGTGACTTTGAATGTGAGCAACGTTGAGAGTTGTTTTCTTGCACAGCAATTAGTTATTCCATGATGCTCGCTATTCCTCACGTCGCAGTAGCACCGGTCGATTATTGTCATTGTTAATAATGGAACAAACAATGGACAGTGTGTTACACTATCATAGTACACGGAAACAACCAATATAAGTTACGTTTACGTATTCCTATTCCGACACATCAGCCACCTGTAGCACAAAGCGACAGTACGAGGAATTGGGTACTCGTCACCACCGTGGGATGGTGAGAATCACCTCGTATATCGAATCCCGATTTGAAGACACTATTCGTTCAGACTTCGAGCAGTAGTCACCTCTCTTAGGTTAGGACCTAGATTAGGTTTTAATAAGTTTAGTTTTATGGTACTATTGTCTTACACCTCAAACTGTGTTTACAGCGTTTAGTATTAAATTTAATATAAGTTAAATTGTAATCTCTTAATATTAAAATCTTTTATGTTAGAAGTGCACTTTACATATCGCTGACGCGACCCACATAATTAGTGGATAAATAATCTGTTATCTATTACGTATTTTAGACCACTTCAGTCTAATAGATTAAGGTAAATTTTAATTATAAAACTCTAAAGGTGACAAATTAGTTTAATTTAGACGTTAATTGACGCAGCTTCCCTACCGGGCACCGAGGCAGCTCATCAGCTGGTGGTCTGCGTTCGCAACAAATGTACACCGGAGGAAGCTCTAAACGTGCTAAGGGAACTACCAAATCCTTTGCGGGAGGGTGAACAGCCGGCCCAGCAAGCTTCCCCACACAACCCGCTCAAGATCGACGTGTTCGTACAGACATTGCTCAACCTGGGCAGCAAGAGTATATCTCACAGTTTCGCGGCTATATCCAAGTTTCACTATGTTTTCAAGGTTAGTATGGTCACTGGTTGATATTCATTGACCCTTATCGACAATTGTACATGAAGCAAAATTACAAGATCCTCTCATTCCTTCCATTCGGGTTCGTTTTATATAAGATTTTGTCAGAATCGGAGGTATCAGAAATTACAATGAAACGAAAATGTTCTTTAATTTTTTTACATGTATATGTATCAAAATTATAAGCTTCTTTGAATATGGATGGAGGGGGAATTTGAATGAAGGGAAGGCCCATCAAGGTCCTTTTATTGTTTCTGCCAGCGACATCGTCCGCACTGAATAGTTACCGTTTACGCTATGTACGCATCGGAAGCTCTGAAAAGGAAAAAAACACCCGATATTCTTCATCGGTGCTCTGTTCCTACTCGTCTTATCTTAGTTGATATATAGCCTATAAATTTCCTCGATAAATGAGCTGTCTAACATTGAAATAATTTTTCAGGCCAGTATTTACTGAGATTAGCAAGCAAACGCTTCAGCTTTGTAATATTGGTATATATTCGTAATTATAAATGAATCAATATTACTAGGTCCTTTATAGTTTCCAAAATAATAAGTCTTACTAGAATGTTTTTTTTATTTAATTACAGATTTTAGCAGAATCCGAAGAAGCCCAGATCTGCGTACTCCGAAACGTATGGGAGCTGTGGCAACGACACACACAGATGGTGACGGTGCTGGTCGATAAAATGCTGAAGACTCAAATAGTGGAATGCAGCGCGGTCGCGACGTGGCTCTTCTCCAAGGAGATGGCTCCATACTTCACGCACGGCTGCCTCTGGGAGATGCTGCATCTCACCATCGACAAGATGAACAAGCACGTCTCCAAACTAAGTTAGTTTTATTTCTATTCAAATTATAAATGGCAAAAAACAATTTCTAGGTTTTCAATGTCTAAAAGATATCAGGGAATTGGAAGGAAATTAACATTTATTTAATATATTCATACATATAACACCTTGGTAAGTCACGTCAAGTGGACCCCCCCCATCTCGCACTTTATCATGAAATTTATTTCATGATATGATTCATGAATTAGAATAATATGACATCATTCATGAATATTATTGTGAGGTACTCACCAGGGACAATTAGATCCTGGAACAGTTTTTAAAAACCATCATGTACTCATGTTAATTAAAAAGAAATTCAACCAAACCTTTCGACATATTTTAATGAGATTTCCATGATTTATTGTTTAATATTCCTTTTTGTATATAATATTCAAAATTTAATATAATCTATTTATTATATTTCAATCAAACAACTTTTAAGTTTACAAATGAGAATTTCAATGAATTTTCGGTCCAATAATGACTTTTTTTTCGTTGATCACATTAATGAAACATTTAAGTTTATTATTTTGAAAACAAAATGACACTACTCGCTATTAGTTTAAACAACTACAATTTATATATCACCGAGCGCGATTTAAATTCTTTCAGTGTTATGTAGCTCATTTATCGAGGAAGATTAGAGGTTATATATCATCACGCTAAGACCAATAGAAGGGGAGTACTAATGAAGAATGTTTCAAACTCGGAATTTTTGCCCTTTTGATAGCTTCCGCTGTGTGTTAGCTTTAGCCCAGAGTAACTATTTCACGCGAATGAGGTCGCGGGCAGCAGCTAGTCTAAAGAATAACACTATCTTAATTTAACATAGACATTATAGTTTCAAAAACTATGATATTTTATGCACCACGGCTTCGGCAATGTTTGTTATGTTGCCTTAGAGAAATGGGGCAAGCGGTGTAGTGCTTAGGTTTTTTCTTCGATACCTATAATTTATCATTAAGATAACACAAAACATAGACGAAGTCGCAGTTATTAGATTGTGTACAATACTAATTATTAGTTATGGGGTGGTAGGGATTTACAGCCCGACTGGGTCGCAACCACCATGTATATGGCGAAAAAGCCCCTAATAGTGATTCGTTTCTACGGGTCGTGTTTCGGGATCAGCCTGTGCATATCCAGCTTTTTGCAGGCCGGCATGATAGTGGCGACCGGCGATGGATAGTGTGTCAATCGGTGGTCGCTATTATTTTTGGATTGCACTGTGCTTACCATCGGGCATAGTGCAGTCATTTTGCCGTGCTACGATAATATATATATATATATATATATATATATATATATATATATATATATATGAAATTGCAATTTTTCTAGGTGATGAATTGCAAGAAGCAAGGGAAGCGCTGGCGAGGGCTGATTCCAGTAGTTCAGACTCCGAAGACGAGAGTAATAAAAAGAAAAAGGACCAGGACAAACCAACTGAAGAGGTACACTTTCTTACTTTAAAGTGACTCACATTAATATAATATTAGCACAACTGATTAAGTTGTTCAGAAGTTACATAATCACTAACAGACTCACCAGCGTGTATATATATATATATATATATGTATGTACTGTACTTAACTATTCTTTATATATAAATTTCTCCTGTATGTGTGTATGTCACTGAGCTCCACCTAAACGGTTGGACCGATTTTGATGAAATTTTGTGTGCGTGGACCAGTGGATCATAGAAAGGTTTAGCTTCACAATTGGACCCGGTAGGTGGCGCTGCGGTGGTTAATAGGCTCTATTTATGAGCAGGGTGGGACAACGTCCGCTGAGCCCGCTAGTTTAAAAAAGAATGCAGGGAAATAAAATATACTCTTTTTATTATGCATTTCCATGTATATTACTTTTGAGTTTGTTGGAAGCAGGTTTTCCATTGCCAATATTGCTTATGATCTTAAATCTGTTGGGGTATAATCAATCTCCATTTCACTCTCTGAATCGTTGGAATTCATTTTAATTATTGAATTTATATTTGTTAAGTACGTGAATAATAAATGAAGACGAATTTTCAGCTTTTCCGCCAATTTTCTCTTTACCATATATGTCGAAAGGCAAGCTCATTTATGGCTATACAAGTTATAAACATGTGAACGCAATTTGTACTTTGATACGCTAAAAATGATAAAATAGATCCAATTAAAGAGTATTTAATAACCCAAGCGCGCCGTTTCTTACAATTTTGCTGCAGTATTCTAATGTTCCAAATTAAAAAAAAGCTCCTGCAACGGGTTTTGATTTTCTTCGGCCGTAAATCCGATACTTAGCGTGTTCTTTTTTTTTCGAAAATAATAACAATATTTCAATGCCCGTTTGAGGAAATGTATTTGTAATGTGGTAGGCGGTGGAACGCATGGAGGAGAGGCTGGAGGCGGCTCACATGGACCAGAAGCGGTTGTTCCTGATCGTGTTCCAGCGGTTCATAATGATCCTGTCGGAGCACCTCGTGCGCGCCGACACCGACGCGCGCGACCCCGACACGCACTGGTACCGCAGCACCGTCGGCCGCCTGCAGCAGGTCTTCCTCGTGGTCAGTACACTCACACAACTTAACACCATCACCCCATATCTCAGTCTCCCCTCTCCTCCCATCTTAAACATAGTAGTTCCCCTCCCCTCCCATCTTAAACA
>JACEII010000012.1:4820077-4836746 GCA_014332785.1 Antheraea mylitta | reverse complement strand
AGTAGTTCCCCTCCCCTCCCATCTTAAACATAGTAGTTCCCCTCCCCCTCCCATCTTAAACATAGTAGTTCCCCTCCCCTCCCATCTTAAACATAGTAGTTCCCCTCCCCTCCCATCTTAAACATAGTAGTTCCCCCCCCCCTCCCATCTTAAACATAGTAGTTCCCCTCCCCCTCCCATATTAAACATAGTAGTTCCCCTCCCCTCCCATCTTAAACATAGTAGTTCACCTTCCCTCCCATCTTAAACATAGTAGTTCCCCTTCCCTCCCATCTTAAACATAGTTGTTCTCATCCCCTACCCATTTAAATATAGTAGTTCTCTTCCCTCCGGTTTTATAAACATAGAGGCACCTTGTTATCTCCGAAGGAATTTATTATATTTAATTATGTCGTTTTCTCTACATAAATATAGAGGCATCTTTTGTTATCTCCGACGAAATTCGCTATATTTAAATATGGCGTTTACTTTGTGTAAATATATAGGCAAGTTTATGCAAAGGAATTCAGAAAATAAAATAGGAAATTCATCTCTAAATAATATAGGGAATTTAGTATATCTAGACCGAGGTTATTTCTCTGAAAGAATTAACTGAGTCCAATGTACAGAGATGTTTGAGAATACTAGAAATTAAATTAGGAGTTTAAACAATTAAAAGTATGTATAAAATTACAATAAAAACAGAGATTCTACAATTTTTTGGTCATATTGTCGGTAACAATTTTTGCTGTAAAAACCGTTAAAAGACACAATATACTCAAAAGTCACCTGTGTGTTTTTCTAAAAGATAATTAATTTTCTTGCTGTGTTAATAATACCAAAGTAAATTTTATTACATGCAAATATACTCAACGATTCTCTTTTTTGTCACATTTAATTGTAGAATCATCCCTAAACATATATATTTAATTCATTGTCTAATCTAATATATATTGAATTGTGTCTCCGGTGATGCTGTTAAGACCTTGCTGGGTCGATAGCGTAGTCAGATCGAGGAAAAAAAATTGAATTGTGTATAATATTCTGATATAAAATATGTTTTTTTTTATTCCAGCATCACGAACAAGTCCAAAAATATAGTAGCACCTTAGAAACATTACTCTTTACTCAAGATCTGGACCCACATATTCTTGACGTGTTCCATCAGTTTGTTGCACTGACAGCATAGCAGTGCTGTATCGGACCGAATCAAATAAAGACTGTTTACGAATGAATGCTTAACTATTTTATAATATTATATAATATTATATAAAAAAACTGGTAACCTCATTACGGAAATACAAGGGAAATAATGTATATTATAATACAAAGAATAAAATAATATTGTAAGATTCATTAAAATATGTTCTTTAATTAAACGTCTTTTGTGTGATTTTGTTCATTATTTTTGTAATTAATTCGTTAAAGATTTTTTACAAAATTGTCTCATTTCGTATCTAGTATTTACAGATCTATATAAAATGACCATTAGCGGTTACAGTTTAACAGTTATTGCTAATCAGTAATAACGTTATGTATTAGAATTTTTCTGTTATAATTAGGATTAGTTAACGATCCTTTAAATCATTATATGGAGAATATGAACTTTTCAACATCAAGTTACAAAGTTAATTAAGATGTTAAAATATGCCCTTAATAATAAGCAGTTAATAATAAGTAGTTACAAAATATAATTGCTCGTTATAGATATATAGTCGTGATATAACCGTGACGAAAGTATATGCCTTTTAGTAGTATATTAATTTGTCATATATTTGCTTATATCTATAGTCATAATCTTGTGTAACATTGGTGTTATTTTAAGTAATATAATTTGGTTATTGTGTCGTGGGTTACAAAAAAATAATAGGAATTCTGAAATGTCACAGAACTCAGAAAAGTTCTAACGTGGTGATACCATTTGTTTTAAAATTGAAATTGTGTAATTAAAAAAAAACTTTTTTTTTATTGTAGCACGACAAAGTGACTGCACTATACCTGATGGTAAGCATAGTACAACCCAAAAACAGTGGCGACCACCGAGAGACAGATCATCCATCGTCGGTCGCCGCTGTCATGCCGGCCATAATGACGAAAGTCACCTCGTACTGGATATGCACAGGCTGTACATGGTGGTTGCGACCCAGTCAGGCTGTAAAACCCTACCACCCCGCTCTCGCCATTGCCTCGTTCGTTATTCAGCAGGGTGCACCACGTGCAGGTGAGGTTGGCTTGGGCGTCTCAAGTCTTATGATGTTATTCGACACCCCTTACACCCCCTTTGATAATGGCAAACCAACATTTGATAATGGCAGTATTATAAAAAGAAATAATAACTATAATTTTCAGGCATTATAATTATATACAATAAAAATGTTTTGTACGTTTATTTCTAAGAACTATCGGTATTGATTACAGCACTAAAATGGCGCGAATCGAAAAATTATGTAACATTTTGACAGCCTCATGGTAATAATACTAGGGATAAATGATATAACTTTTTAGTGACCATTTTTGCACACAAAATCCGTGCGTTATATGATATTAAGCTGTAGAAGATAGATTCTATTTTTCAAGTGTATGAATTTGTTTTTTTCATGTATATAAATAAAGTTTTAATTTATTCTGTATTTTATTTCTTTCCTATACATACTCGTGACTACTTTAGGGTTTCCTTTTTACGTATAGTACTCTGCGCTTTAGAGGTAGTAGATTGAAAGTTTTCCAGTTTTCTAAGAAATAGCCCTTTATTTCATCATAATTAAAATGATGTACTACTAAATATAAAATCAAACTCTAATTGAAAAAAAATAAAATTTTAAGATCCCGTTGTCACATTACCACTTTTTACATCAAAAAAATAGTTTCAAATTCCAGTCCTCAATCTTTTTAGTCGCTCTGAATATAGCAGTTAGTTCTGGCTTGCGTATAATATAATCAAGGCTCTAATACTACTGTAAAATCAAAATACTCTTTATTTAATTTAGGCCCTGATTCGCGAGGCCCCAAATTATAAATTGCTCGAACTGCCCGTTTTTGGTTTATCCACCTCAGCTGCTGTCCCCCACAACAAAATACCATAAGACATTAAGCTGTGGAAGTAAGTGAAGTAGACCAACCGAAATTAAAATCTAATATACATAAATCTCACGTCACGGTGTTTATGGTCAAACAGCTCGACCGATTTTTATGAATTTTTGTATGTACATTTGGCAGATATGAGAATAGGTCGAAAAGTATATTTTATAAGGGTAGGTGATATGAGTATTCAGAAAAAGAAGTCTATTTTTTCAACAAACTTTTTTTTGTAATATTTGGCGTCTAAAAGTACCTATAACCCTAAATTTTTGTCCTAACTCCATCCTACATTTTTTAAACGCGATTTTAGTATCTTTTCTGAACAATATCCATATCATTTAACTGTCGATCGTATTTCAAACAGAAGGAAATCATTCTCACTTATAATTATTTGGGTTGTTTAATGACAGATGGCGCTACCGTCGCTGCTCAGAACTACATCATTCATACACATAAGTAAGTCATTCACGAGAACTGTTTATCAGACAACAGCCCAAGCCGAGGTGTGCCGTGCACCCTTGAGCTAGTTGTCAAATAAAATCGGCTCAGTGCTCTAAGCGTTCGCCCTAGTAGTTCGATGAAGCTGTTAAGACCTTGCTAGGTCAGTTCGAGGAAAAAAAACGAGAACTATCGCGTTATTTTGTCATTTCATTTTGTATTCGTTATGCTATGTTGAAGGATGCAGATTTTACGTATAATTTACAAATTCTCATAAAAATAAACAGCTAAGTCATCATTAAAATTTCATGGAGATAAAGTTTCATTTTTAGAACATGTTAATTGATAAAGTTGGTCAGAAGATAATCCGTAATAAAATCTATAAGCCGATAAATTTATTGCGTTATCGCTGCTGCTGGCCCTACGAGAATAGTAGATGGGTGTGGAGGTGAGTGGCGCAGAAGCTACCCAGGGGTTTCTAAGAAGATATCGCAAAAATATATAGGTTACATTTATCTCACTTTGAACCGGTTAGTTCTAGGTTTATTTAACCACACTTTTCGCATACCAACTAGGTGTGTGTTTGAGTGAGTCCCTGGATAATTTGGATCCACGATTGGAAATGGTAGGTTTCGCTCGAATTGGGTTCTAGGTTTTTTCAAGATTTTTTGCGTTTGGAAATACAATTAACACAGATATTAACCGACTTGGCGCAAACGAATTTGCATGGGTCAGCTATAGTATTATTATAGGAATCTAAAACTTTCATTTATTTATCCTTAAGTTGTCTCGATGTTATACATATAATATGTAGTACTAGGGCGAACGAGAGTTCGGGTCTCTAAAAAAAATTTTTAATTAAAATAAATTGTTAGGTTTGCCTCATAAAATTAGCATTTTTTTTCTACAAAAAAATAATAATAAAGGTATCTCTTTTACTGTCACTCGGATTCGAACTGGGATTACTCGGATTTTCGAAGCAGCTGATTTCCATTCCATTCCATTCCATTCTGACAACGGCGGCGAAATTTACCTTTATGTTGTAGCTATATTTTTTCATTGCCTGAAAACTCGGTCAAAAAAGTTTTCTATGAATAAAGTAGCTATCTAGATCGATTTATCGTCCCCGAAACTATCTACATACCAAGTTTGACGGAGATAGGTGACGCCGTTTCCGAGGTCCTGAATATATAAAAATGTACAAGAATTGCTCGTTAAAGGTATAAGATATATATTAGATAGATTTATACATAAATTTGTGTTCTGCGCAACTATATTCAGAGCGGTTAAAAAGTTTGGTGAAGACTGTAATTACGCAAGTGGGCTCAAACAAATAAGATAAAGCAAGTTCATAAAATTTTGACATAAAGGTTTTTTTTCATACGAATACTTTAAATTGTTTATTATCAGCAAGATAACCTATACAGATAGAACGCTACCAATTATGCGTTTCACTTGATACTTTTAGCGCAGAAGTGGCCGCTTAAAATCAGGCGAATCGTACGTTTGCTTGATAACGTATTAATATAAAAAAGGTCACGAAAAGTGTTCGTTTTTCTACGTAGATTTTATTTTGAAAGCTTTAAAATAATAACATTATCAAAATGATAGAATTTTATTTAGACACTAGATTTTAGCCAAATATATTAAACACATTTAACAAATCATTTTAAATATTCTAATAGGTCTTCGACGTCCTTCTTAGAGCCGAGATAGCAAGGCGCTCGTTGGTGAATTGCAGTTGGCTGTATGTCTAGAATAGGAATTTTGCCATTGGTTGCGACACCTCCCGCCTCAGTTACTATGAACGACATGGGGTTGCATTCGTAGAGTAGCCGCAACTGGAAGAACAATATTTAGAATATTAATATTGTAAAGAGTTAAAGTTTGTGACGTTGTGACGTCGTAGGGGGTAATCTCAGGAACTACTGGTTCGATTTGAAAAGAAAATTCAATGTTATATAGCTCATTTATTGAGGATAGTTATAGGCTATATATCATTACGCTGAGGCCAATAGGAGCGGAGCACTAATGAAGAATGTTTAAAAACCGTTTTTTTTCCTATTGAGAGCTTCCGGTCCGTGTTAGTTAGCCTAAAGTTACTATTCCACGCGAACGATGTCATGGGCAGAGGCTAGTTTACAATAAAAATAATAAATAAAACCTGTCACAGGAAAACTGATTTATTTTGGAGGCAACACCGCCACAACTGTAGATTTGTATAACCAGTTATCACCTCGTTACTATGTTTTCTGTTAAACTATTCTTTCTGGTGTTCATAAAAACATCAAATTTATCAAAAATCTAATAAAACTAAAAGTATTTTATTGAACTTCAATTAAATAGCTAAACAAATTAATCCAAAAGTATCGTACTAAATGCTACTATCGTACTAATTCTAAAAGTCACTACATGATTTGATCACGATGTAGATTGTATTTTGTAAATAAAATAAACTTTCCTTCGTTTTCTAACTTGGAAAACTCTACCTGAAGAAAAGGCGCAAAATGCTATTTATAATCTTTAAAGCTTATTTAACTTTCTATTATAACGTAACCTTACATACTATCATAGTACGTCAGCTTAACACATTATTCGTAAGAGATGCGCGGAAAACAGAAATAAAAAACAATTTAATGTATGGGCATTCTATACATTATCAAGACGGATATAGTTTAAATAACTGTTATACACACATTTATAACACACACATGACTGACCATAAGTTCATATAAAACATCAACAATTATATTTAACTTTACTATCCAATTATATAAACATCTCTTAAACCACAGAAGTGCAACTTTTGTAAATACATTTAATATATTCTCAATAGGTTACAGTAACAATTACCTTGCCGTTCGGGGCAGATTTAGTGGCTGGATACATGAAAATTCCACCATATTTAATCGTCCTGTGAACGTCTGCCACCATGGAACCGACATATCGGGCACCAAACGCCTTTCCAGTCTTTGGCCGCTTTTTATCCTCTATATATTTCATAAGACCAGTTTCCCATTCTGCAGCGTAGCCTGTTAAATTTTAAGTTACAGTTTAAGAACAAAGAATGGCTCATCGACCGTGGGAACGGAGTACAAGTAGAAAGATAGCCCGTTTTGAGCTTTATCGAAACGTTCGAGTAATGACGTCCACCTTCCAGAGTTTTCCACCCTTTATTTCTAGGTATTTAAATGAGACCTTAGTGGGTTCGATCAGAGTCTAATTTCCATCACCAGGAGTGGAAACCTTGAGCATGTTGTTAGTGCTATACAGTGCACTACATTCACTAGTTATGACACATCACCATACACACATAGTAGAGACAGGTTTTATAAGGGAGTTTTTTCTTTTCTTGGTTAATTAGCGTCAACCAAAATGCCAGATTGGAAATGCATGTACTCGTCCTTGCGGCTCTAGTGATGATGGTTGTGACTATGTCAGTCAATCAATTGCCATAATGTAATGTATGTTCATATTTACTAGTAGGAACCGGAAGCGAAATTAATATACGTGTTTTGTAATACGCTTATACACCTGATAGTATGGTATGGTGGTGTATGGTAGTGTGGATCTAGTAAAAGACCAACATAATTTAAATACTAGAAACAGCAACAAATGAATCTCAAAACACATTACCAATTTTCAGGATAGTGAGCTTAAAAACCATGTTAGGAAAATCTTGGTATATTGTATGCAATACAATACGTGGTCAGCATTGTTTTTGACACCTGTGAAAGTGTCTTTCGATTTCATTGGGTAATATGTGCGAAAATCTCCAACTGGTTGCGAATTCATTACCTTCATTGATAGAATAAATGTTCCCTTTTTCCGGTATTCTCATGTTTGGGTCTGTGAGGATGAATTCTCCGATGGAAGGGTCATACATGAATCCGTTCACGCCTTTACCCTTCCCTAGAGAAAGCACCATCATCGTCGCTGAACCGTACAGGGCGTACCCAGCCGCTACCAGCTCGCGACCAGGCTGCAATGCGTCTGATTCCACTGGCTCCCCGTCTGATTTCTTTCTATATGTAAAAAGATATTAAGTCTTACGATATTTACCTTCGAAACGAACATCATCATCATCATCAGCTTGGAAGAGACTAAGTATATGGTCATAGGCCTCTTCCTAAAGGAAGGTATGGCCATAATCACCACGCCAGCCCACGACGTATTGGCAATTTCAAACTCTGAGAAATCCACAGTTCTATATTTTTCCCACATACAGTAGTATTACAAGAACATTTCTCAGGTTCAGGTTATCTCATGATGTTTTCCTTTACCGTCAGCCGAATAGTGTTACCAATTTAAATTGGTAAATGTACTCGAATTCCAAAAAAATCGTAGGTACCTGCTAGGGTTCGAACCTGCGGACACCGAAATGATATTCCACTGGTCAAACCACTAGACTACCACGATGACATAAAAATGAACAGTTAGCATGTTACTTGTTCTAGTTTTTTACAAGTTCATTGTGCTAATGTTTCTTTGGTCCAATAAATAAGTAGAACGAAAAAAACAAATACTCATATTATCCATCAAATATCAGTGAGTTGGTTTCATGATAAAACTTGCTGATATCCGGGACTGTGCGTCGTTTATTATTATAACAGCATATTTTATTTACAGACAAAAAAGCAGGGAAAAAATAAAAAATATCTAGTTTACTTAAAAAATCTCTTAAAATTTAAAGTTATTCGCTTACTCCCCTTCCCCTGTACATTCGCCATAAGAATCACACCGCTTGCCCCACTTCTCCACTATAAGAAAACATACATCGCTGAAGATGTAATACTAAAATCGTAGATTTAATAACTTTGTATAAGTTTTGTTTAAATATGGACCAAATATCTAAGAAATAAAACTACAATAAAATAAAAAATAAATATATTTGTAACGAGCTGACCCGTGTAACTCCGTTTGTACCAAATCGGTTATCACCGGTTTCATTTGTATTTTGAAACGCGAAAAAATTTAATAAACCTAAAACTGACTGCAGCCACACCTACGGTTTTCAATTGTGAATCTCGTGTATAACTTTGTAACTGTAACATAGCATTCTAGTACAACAATGATAAAGTATTTAATCAATAACATATATGAATAGTTAGCTAGGTTAGCTATAGGTCGCGAGTTTGCTTGTAACAAGCAACAGCCAAGCCGAGGTGTGCCGTGCACCCTTGAGCTAGTTGCCCAAATAAAATCGGCTGAGTGCCTTAAGCGCTCGCCTTAGTAGTTCGGTAAAGCTGTTAAGACCTTGCTAGGTCAACAGCGTACTCAGTTCGAAAAAAAAAATTAATCAATACGTGGTCACAAAATGACATAATTAAAACACTTTACATGGTGTTAGGGTTTTCCCAAACCCGCTTAGGTAACTATCACCATCTAACATTGTAGTTAAGTTGAGCTGGAGTTAAAATAAAGTCAGCAAAAGGGGTCTGCACGGAAAATAAATAAACGAAAAAAACAATCACCCTCAAAAACCTTGAAAATCTGTCCCCTAGCACATATAATATGCCTTGAGCCGTAACTTCATTCAATAAAACGCTAAAACCTGTACGGTGTTATTACAAAAAAGTTAAATACGTATTGAATAATTTCTTTAAAAAGGTTACGTATTAATTGCGGCTCGCTGAATATTCGCCATCTTGCTCTTTTATCTCGCTTTGGTTAGGTTAGGTTAGACTTGCGAAAAAAGGATAACGTGAAGTTGCCTCCGGCCCGCGCGATACATTTAGTACAATATGTTTTTCTTTTCGAAATGAAAGCGCTGTTGACCTCGAAAGGTTTTTACAGCTTCACCGAACTATTGAGGCGACCGCTGAAGGCACTCAGCCGATTTGGGATGTTTGGGCAACTAACTCAAGGGAGTACGATACATTTTTAAAGGAAGTATTTAATACCTATTTAACTTTTTTGTAATAACGCCGATAAAGTATAAATAATACATATAAGTTACCTGAATATTGCGAAAATTGAACCAACCGAGACCAAGCAATCGATGTTAGACGATCCGTCTAATGGGTCGAAACATACTACGTATTTGCCGCGTTTCTCTGTTTCTACCTGAAAATTGTTAAATTTCTATTTATCAACCGTTCATGCTAATATTTGCTTTCACTTGCGGCTTTGCTTGAGTTAATACGCTTTTTATACATTCTCAGGGGTACAGAAAATGACATAGGATCTTGCATCCGGAAAAATGGAACTGTTCCCGAGATATAGACCAAATTTTATACCTACAGCGAAACAATCTAGACATCAATAACAACCGGAAATAAAACTCAGTATGCTTTAATTTGTTTTGTATATATATTAGGTACCTATATTAGAAGTATAAATTGTTTGGATTCCATATTCGATACGAAATATATATAAGAGTTGTTGAGATATGTATGCTTGGTACACATATGTTTCAACAACTCATATACGTATGAAGAGTTAGCTTAGGTTAGCTAAGATACGTCGCGAATTGCACGTATCAGGCATCATCCCAAGCCGAGGTGTGCTGTGCACCCTTAAGCTAGTTTTGAAATAAAATCCCCTACGCGCTCGCCTTAGTAGTCCGGTGAAGCTGTTAAGACCTTGCTAGGTCAATAGCGTAGTCAGTTCGGGAAAAAAAGTTTGGAATCCAATTAAAAACGTATGATTGCACGTTACACTTGTTTATTCCAACGTTTCTTTAATATATAGTATTCAACAATATATATATTAGTAGATATTGTGTACAGAATGTTGAAGCGGACCTTTTTATCTTGTATTATTGACTCTCTTTGACCTACGAGATAATTCGATGGAATCTCGTAACAGCCTGGAGTTAAGTTTATTTACGTCGATATTTACAACAAATGTTTTGAATATTTCTCAGTCGAAAGGTTATTTTAACTTATTAATGGTTTTTTCAGGGTCTGAATCAATTACTGGGTAAGTATATAATTCTCAATGTCCGCACTTTTTAGATTTTTATTAAAAAATGTTGCAGTTCTCTATGAATAAGTAATACAATACATTTCAGTAATTTTTAGAAAGGTCTGTCTGTGTGTTTACTTGGCCATTCATCACGGCTAAAATACTGCGTTCATGATAAAACCTCTTTAAAGCCTATCCTTGAGTAACATTGAATCTTTGTTTCATTAAAATCGGTTTGGTCTGTCAAAACTTATTGTAATTTTAATGACGACACGACTTAAGTACGATTTTTTTTTCGAACTGACTACGCTATTGTCCTAACTAGGCCTTCACAGCTTCACCGGACTACCGACTTAAGTACGAGTGATAGTATATAAGTAAATGAACTTAATACATTCAGATTACTTTATTAATCACTGTTTTGTTTACATAAAGTTACACACAGACGAAGTCGCGGGCACAGCTAGTAATATAAAATTGGGAAATAATTCCAAACTTACAACTTCATCTGTAAGAGTAAAGTTTTGCAGACGCAATTAAAATATATTAAGTACTAAGTTCTACCCGGGACTTCGCTCTCATTAATGTAAATTTGACATATTACTATATATCTATCAACAAACAAACAAACAAAGAAACTTGCATTCACATCTATCCTAATGTGAAATAAATAGCTGAAGAGTTTGTTAGCTTGAACGCGCTTATCTCAAGAATTATTGGCCCTATTTGAAAAATTATTTCATTGTTAGATAGCTCATTTATCGAGGAAAGCTATATGCTAGACAAATAGAAGCAGATCACCAATGAAGAATATTTCAAAATCGTTTTTTTTTCCTTTTGAGAGCTTCGGCTGCGTGTTATCGAACGTAGTCGCGGGTAGATGATAATTTATAATATTAGGATTGGATACGTGTATAATTCAGCGTACTTTGTGTAATCCATAACGCGTCCTCAGCTTAAAATTAGGGCTATGATCACAGCACCAGGAAAAATAACACCAAATTCTTACAAAAATCTTAGTTCGTAAGCATAGCTACTAACCGGTATTAATAGATTACTATGGAGATGCTATATTTATACCTGTATAACAGATGGGTTCTCTTCAGAGACGAGTAGACACGTAGTGAACGAAGATTTGAGCATGTTGATGAATAAATCATTAGAGAGCACGTCCAGCTTTTTGACCTGTTCTCCTTGGACGTTTGTGTCACCTGATATTCCATGGCTATGGTGAAAATATTTAATATAATTAATATTGTGTTAGTAAAATTCAAAATAAGAACGTGGGCACCGAAGATCACGACCCAGCCTGTTCCTCGACCTCAGGCGGCTAAGCCCTCACAGGTCGACCCCGCCCTCTCTTTCAAACTATCAGTTCGAAAAAAAAAAACAAAGAAGAAAAATATTTAAATTTTGAATAATATTCCTAGTGGTTGGCAAGTGATCGAAGTTCGAGCATAACAATAGGTACAAAGTTGTTTCTTAGTCACTACATATTATAATACAAAGTCCTCTGAGCTGCCTCTGTCGCGATAAACTCAATAACTACTCAACGGATTTTCATACGGCTGTCACCAGTAAATAAAGTGAATATTGAGGAAGGCTTGCGCTATATAGTTTGGATTCTGCGAGGAGTATATCTCACAGAACAAGGCGGCGGAGTGGGTTCGCGAAGATGATCCTTTGAGCGACTCTCTCCGATGAGGGAGGACCAGCAGGAGGAGGCGGGCATTTGCCCGTCCTCCTTCCGCCACAGTAGTCGGACCTGAGGGGATGGGCCGCGGGGGCCATCTCCTCATTGCACAGGTCCGGATGGCGATCGAAGACAGCTGAAGTGTACTCAGTCTGTCTCACTAATAGGCAAAAGTCCGGCGGCCACCTTCCGCCGAGCGGACCGTTGGAACGGCTATCGAAGGTTAAGAAGCTAATACGATCTCTTGCCGCACCAACAAATACGGTCTGTCAATACACCGTGGGGTTATAGTCTGTGAAAGTCGGACATAACCCACTCTGTCCCCCGGGAGGGTGGGTTTCCATAAAGGATTTCCCCCGGTTATTAAAAAAAAGGTATATAATTTGGCAAGTTTTTTTTATTATCAAGGCAGGATAACTGCCGCCGGAGCAGCTAGTTTATATATGTATATATTATCTGTAGATATGGGGTACTGTATAAATATTGTAGGTTGTAGACGTAAGAACCATAAAGTATGATAGATAGAGAATTATAAAAGCTTCGACTCGTTGATGTCATAAAAAAAACAATATTTTTATTGATAAAGCTCGTAATAGTTATTAAACAAAATGAACAAAAACGGTAAGAAGGATAGAGGAGATAAAGTTTATAAATAAAAAAATAAAAAAAAAATAGTTGCAGTTGTATTGCCCTTAACATATCACCAAGGCAAACCATATACTGAATATATTAATAAACTACCGACCCAAATAAACAAGTTGTTTGAATGTCAACCTTAATATCTGGCTTGTCGTAATAAATATCTAGTAGATAATTAAATAACAATTGCGCAAATATTTTTGTCTTAATAAAATTCTACTAAATGATAATAATTAATTCAGCCGTCATGGTTTGTGCAAGTGCCAAATGTTTGTTGCATTTACGATGAACAAAAGAATCTTAAGAACATTTTTTAAGTGCAGTATGTAATAAACCGAACAAAAATAAGTAAATATTGAATATCATTTTATCATTACTAACAGTTTAGCGATACCGGCTTTCCTCACAGCTGTCTGTATGGCCTTCACTGCAGTTTGTATGGAGTTTAATAGTTGGGTTAAGTCGCCTGTCGCTGTCGGTGCTGTTCTCTGCTGTGCTAGGACCCATCGCGTCAACGTCATAGCGTTTACGTCGAACGCCGGCCCTTGTTGTGTCATTTTGTGGGAATGTTATTTATACAAAAATAGCAACAAGCGCGTACAGCTGACGCCACGAGACTGGCCGCGCCTCCCGTTCGACAGCTACGCTGTTTGGCGCGAAGGTTATTGTACTTACCTTGTGGACCGTTCACACTATCGGCGTTAATATCCAATCTTCTTATTAAAGTCTTAATGAATATCGTCACAAAAACTTTTATATAAGTTGTTTTAATCAGTGCATTGTTTGACTTATACACCATAATGTCACTAATCCGGCACTTCGATTTCATATCAATTAAGGATTACATATTTTAAAACTATGTAATTATGTATGTACATGTTAATTAAATACATTACACAAATTTATTCCCTCTATGAAATTCTTTATTTTATTTATTACTTATGACTTTTTCACTATAATCCAGTAATCCGAACATTCCAATAATCCGGCACCCTCCGGTTTTTAATAGTGCCGGTTAGTGAGATTATACTGCATATTAAATGCATTGCTTATATAAAACTAGCCTCTGCCCGCGACTTCGTTCGCGTGGAATAGATACACTAACACTAATATGCAGCAGTTCTCAAAAGGGAAAAACATCCCGATTTTGAAACATTTCTCATCTAAGCTCCACTCCTATTGGTCTTAGCGTGATGATATATAGCCTATAACCATTCTCGATGAATGAGCTATATAACAGTGAAAGAATTATTCAAATCGGACCAGTAGTTCCTGAGATTACCCCCTACAAAGTCACAAACTCACAAACTTTACCTTTTTATAATATTAGTATAGATTATTTGAATAACTCCAATCGCTGTTACCAATTCTTTATAGTTTTTTTTGCATAGATGTCATTCATTTCAAAACATTTCGTCACCTTATTAGGCTAAATCAATCAAATAACTCATTTTTCTACAAATCGATTATAATCCAAGAGTTAATTATCTATAAAGTATAACCTATGATCTTCGATCGCGGCTGCACTATAGTGCCGATTTAATTTATTCCTCGGGTATAGTATATATTTCATTGTTGAAAGGTACACTGTATATATTAGGTCTTTACCTATGAAATTGCCGTTTTGTATGAAAAAATTTAAACAATTTTTTTCATATATTTTTTATTTGTAGTAATCGAAGTAATCACTCATGCAACCAATGCATCTTTGCTAACGCAGTGGCAGTTTATTGATGCCCTTCTTAAAGAAATCAGCTGGACGGGAGGCAACAAATTCTTCAAAGGCATTTTGAACTGCCTCTCGGGTATTGAATTTTTTCCCCACCAAGGAGTTATCCAAATTCTGTACGCGCAAGGTCTGGTGAGTAGGGCGGATGAAGGAGAACTTCCAACCACAGTTCTTGCAACTTGGAGACCGTCTGCTGTGCAGTATGAGGCCGCGCGTTGTCGTACAGGAGCAGCGGAGACGAGCGATTGACCAATGCTGATTGGAGATGTGCCAGCTTCTAATGTTATGATCTAAATCAAAATGGACAATTTGCACCAACATGTGGTAGAGTAAACCGGTGCTTCACTATTTAAATTTACCCAAACTTATATTTTAAGAACGGTAATAGTGATAAATATTTTTTATGTACCAGGTAATTTATTGTGTCCATTTTACTTCTAGTGTGTAACAGGATTATTTTATATCGAGTAAATTTGCGTACTAAATGGTGGTACCATGTAATAAAGTAAACTGGCAACTGAACGACAATCTGTCAATTACTTAATAATATTTTTTGAGATTTTTCTACTATATTCTGCCTCGCTCATTCACTGACTTTTTATATGGAGATTTTTAAACCCATTTTTTTCTTTTTTACGTACGATTTTTCAAATAATTTCTTTCATCTATAACTTGGTCTGACAATTATAAACGCAGCAAAAAATAATTAGCCAAATAGGAATTTACTAATTTTGGTGCAGCTTTTGTCCAGAAATTAATGTACATACATAGGGAAATCTATTTTTATTTATTTAGATTAACCAATCTGCTAATTGATTGAATCAAAAGTGAACTTTAGTTACTATATGCAAAAATTATGAAATCTAAATCAAACCGCGCGTTTTCTAGGTTCAGTGTAAAGTACATTTAAACCAGTTCAGAAACTACTATCAGTTCTTAACTACATTTTGATTTTATTTAATATCTTTCGAGTGATGATGCAAGCTTGTATTATATTACTGTAAATGTTATTCAGAGGCGTGTTCTTGACGACATAAAGATTAGAATATTTGTTTTGATTTGCTTTTACCTGGTTTTTATTTTATTACTTTGTATATATTACTTATTTTTTTATTATTTATTACTTTGTATTATCATGTATAAAATTTGCAAAGTAAGCATCTTATATAAACAGTTTACACAGTTTACAGTATACCGACAGTTTTTGGCCGAAATGTCATGTAGTGGATTTTATATTTTATTCATAATCTTGTATTATTTCACACTATATTTTGTAATTTGGTAGCATTTTACGTAATATAGTTTTGGTTATTGGACACAAGTGAAGTGGATGGGAAATAATGCTATGGAGCATGGAGTCTGACGTGCTACAAGAAGTGTCTGGAAAGTTCTAACAAGCGAGCCGCCATCTGATCGCCATTGAAATGTTCGCAAGAAACTTTTAAAAACATTAGCTACTTGACAATGGCACCAATAATCTGTTAGAAGACTGGTTGCCATAAATAATACTAAAGAAAAATAGGCTAAAATAAATAAGTTCAGTACGTCAGAGACCACTTTGTCAATGGTTTTTTTTTCTTTATCCAAGATACAAAATACATGCTTTTTAGTTCTTAAGGCACAAGTTCAAGGGTAACGAAATGAACGATTCTTGTCTTGGAATGTTGCCTGGGATGCAAATCACCGATTTATGTGAACTACACTATTCATATATGTAAAAATTAGTGAGATACACATATATATATAAGCGCTTTATTAGGGTCTAAACTGAATAAAGAATTTTTGATTTTGATTTTTGATTTTGTACCTTACGAACTTAAACCATGTATTTTGTATATGACAATTCGGCTAAACTATAATAACCAATGGCTCAATCATTGCCAAAACGATTGAATTTATCAGCATAGTGTTATGACATTTCGATACGGATTTTTTCTTAGACAGTTAGTTCTAAGCTACTTCATCTTATTATAGCAATGTGGCGACGCAAAACACAAACGTTGCACTATTAATGAAATACTCAAAAACATTTACAACGCTACGTATATAAGCATAAGATTCAAATTATTTTTATTTAATATTTCTGTGACGTTTCACACATGCGAGAAAGACGCGTAGATAGACATACTTTGTCGCCAACGTCCATACCACGTTGAAAACACCGGTTCTCGTCCGATCACCGAAGTTAAGCAACGTCGGGCGCG
>JACEII010000012.1:4744941-4820067 GCA_014332785.1 Antheraea mylitta | reverse complement strand
AACACCGGTTCTCGTCCGATCACCGAAGTTAAGCAACGTCGGGCGCGTTCAGTACTTGGATGGGTGACCGCCTGGGAACACCGCGTGACGTTGGCTTTTTGATACTCAAATTAATTTTCAGTATTGCAATTATCATGCAATTACAAGTAGGGAAGTAGGTCGATATCAGCTAATCTAAAGTACTATAATATTATAAAGCTGAAAAGTTTGTTTGCTGAAATGCGCTAATCACAGGAGCTACTGGCCGGAATTTAAAAAAATCTTTCAGTTCTAGATAGTTCATTTATTGAAGAAGGCTATATATCATCACTAAAACCAATAGGAGCGGAGAAAAAAATCTGCTTTTTTTTCTCTTGAGAGCTTCTACTGCGTGTTACCGTTAGCCTTAAGTAACTATTCCACGCGATCTAAGTCGCGGACAGAACCTTGTTTAAAATATATAAAAATCAACGAAAATGGTTATTACAACAGAGCTCCGTGGAGGCTCAATCCTAAGTAATATTATGAATGCGAAAATATATATTTTTTTCTTTTTTTTTATTGTAGCACGGCAAAATGATTGCACTATGTCTGATGGTAAGCACAGTGCAATCCAAAAATAATAGCGACCACAGATTGACACACGATCCATCGCCGGTTGCCACTATCATGCCGGCCTGCAAAAAGCTGGATATGCACAGGCTGATCCCGAAACGCGACCCGCAGAAGCGAATCACTATTATGGGCTTTTTCGCCATATACATGGTGGTTGCGACCCAGTCAGGCTGTAAAAACCTACCACCCCGCTTTCGCCATTGCTTCCTTCGTTATTCAGCAAGGTGCACCACGTGCAAGTGAGATTGGCTTGGGTGTCTCAAGTCTTATGATGTTATTTGACACCCCTTACACCCCAATAATTTGTTTTGTTTGTTTGTTGTGCATTTAGTTACTCATCCGATTATCATGAAATTTTGCATACATGTTGACAAGCGTACAGAGAAGCATACTATCAGTACAATAGAAGTACTGTCTGAAAGGGATGAAGATATTTACTTCAAATTAACATTAAGACGAGCGAAGCCGTAAGCGATAGCTAATGAATAACTTTTAATTGCTTTAGTGTGATTGTTCAGATCTTCATTACATAGTACCTATAAAACAAAATTTTCTGCGACATATATCTGTTCGCGATAAAATCGAAAACGACTGGACTGATTTTGATGCGGTGTTCACCAGTGGATAAAGTGAATCATGGGGAAGGTTTTGGTGAATAATTTCTCAATGATTTTTTTTAGAATCAGGGCAAGTCAACATATACCGGTCCTACTAGTGTATGTATATTTAATACCTATTGAACACTAAATCTCTATATTTATTGCTATAAAATTCGACACACAGGTAACTGGGGTACATCCTAAATAAACATGTAAAAATTTTGAAAATTGTGAAAAATCTGTAAATATAAAAACAAGCAAACGAAGTTGCGGGAAAATACCAATCATTTTATTATATTTCACTTAAAAAGAGATCATCTCTTCTCCTAGCAACCGCTATATAAATTCTATATATCTCCATCATCCTAAATGAGATTAAAATTTAAATAACACTCTTGGTTTAACTTCAAATTCGTTTATGAATAATGCACCTTATTTTGTACGAGACACATTTCGGATTTCTTAATGCCTATTTGCCACTCCTCGTATTACCTGGCTATGTTGACGATATTGGGAGTAAGTTATAGAATCCAGTAGTCACTATCCGTTAATATCAATAAACTGTCGATGTTTCTGCCATTTACTAAAACCGTGTTGTTTCGTCGGTGTCGCAAAAGAACTAATTCCTGTATCATTAAAAACTGGAAATCGCCTGCGGCTTTGTCCGCATTAAATTACAGTATGAAATATAATAACAATGCAATGTAACCTAGCGTCGTCTAGTGGCAAGTTATACTAAAATTCGAGGCATAAAAATTTCTACGAATAATTTTCATACACTATACATTTTGGAATGACACATGCAGAAAATTAATGCTAATGAGCATTTGAACACACTTTACTGTTTTATTTCAGTTTGTTCTTTTAAATATAAAAGTCATTGACATATGTTGTATCCAAGGAATTCAGGAATGACAATAATATGCAGTGTACAGAATTTTATAAAAATAGGTAACGCTGGTTTACAAATCAGAACATACAAAATGGCAACACATGAGACAAACAAACACACATGTTAACAGATACAAAAATGTACTAAAAAAATTAAAATAGTTGACAAAGGGGAATGGAACAGTCAAATCGAAATCGATGTTTTTAATGAAAGCCATTCATCATGTAACAATCGTAGGCCAGGTGAATCAGTGTCTACCTTCAGTTGTGCCACTCCACCTATGGAGGTAGTCCCGGTCGAACGTTCTAATCGGTCTGACATGGACCTCCAACCGACATTGATTACCAATGACCAAATCCACGAGATGGTGGGGGCTTCAACATCATCCTCGGAGGAGTACTCTAGGGATGATGGGTCAAGGTTACGTCCATTGCCTAGAGTAGACTATAAACATTTTTATTCAATGTTGTACGTTTAATTGTTTATCTTTTACTTGTTATTTTGTTATATTTAGAATTTATGTAAACATGTTTTCTGCAAAATACCTCATTGAAGGGGGGAGATATTGTGTATGTGTGTAACGTGCCTTTATAAGCACACTGCTTAATGACAGGTTTGCCTTATAAAGGCACGTTACACATATACACAAAACTTTCTAAAAGATATATATATTACTAAATTTATATCTTAGTTAAAGAAATTCAACATTGGTTTGTATTTGTAAACATAAGTCCAAAACTGCGGCCGTGGATTTGAGCTTCAATGCCAAATCTATAGCTTGGGATATATATATCTATCATTGGCATACATTTCAAAAATTACGTTAGGTAAAAAATAACAGCGTCATCTATTTGTTTTACAGGCTACTACGCCGCGCCGTGATAATCGTGTACTGTGAATTTCCTTCAATGTCTTCTAAAAATTAATAATGAATCGCTGTTTTTTGACTTTTTTTTATTAAATCTTGTTAGCTGAACATACATCCTTTAAATATTTTTTTCGTCTGTATATTATTGCCCTAAGCTAACCTGTGTTACAATGTTTACATTGATTGTAAAATCTCTATGGAGATACATATAGTAATATTAAAGTTTAGCGTTAATAAAAATTAATCATAAATTTTATATTAAAAAATAAATATATTACTAACGGGAGCAAGGCACATACGCCTGCTACATAGACAAAACAATAATGTCGTTGTTGTTGAATAAATAATAATCTGTGGACGGTTGTCCGACCGCCATTAATAAATAAATAAACGTAAACATGGCACCGAAATTAAAATTTGCTGAAGGTATATATTTCTCTATGATAATTAGTATATAGGGGTTTAATTTTATTTCATTTTGAGCTTGTGTATAATTTTTGTCTCAAATTCATGTAGCAATATTTTCATTTCAGGTGAAAAAGTGTTATGTTTCCATGGACCTTTAATTTACGAGGCAAAATGTCTCAAAAGTTCAGTAACTAAAGATAAACACGTTCGTTATTTAATACATTACGCTGGTTGGAACAAAAAGTGAGTGCGTAAATTCCCTAATTCACTTATATTAATAACTGTTTTTCTCAGAAGTGTTTTCGTAAAAAATATTGTTTGTGACAAGGAATTATGGACAGGAGTTCATAATTTTGCTGTCACTAATGATTTCTATTCAAAGCCCTGTGAAAGGCCCATCAGCCCAACAATTATCAGTTCGAAAAATCGTTTTCTGTTACTGTATGTTTAAAATTCTAGTTGTCCTAGTAATGAAGATAAAAATATAATATTTATTTTCGTATAAGTTTTATGACATATACATCGAATCTTAATAAATGTCATATTGTGTTTTTCCAAAATTCACGTAATTACAATGTTTGAAATTACTAATAATTATATCTTAGTTGATCTACATCAACAACTAACCTTAAGTTTTTCTTGTATGTATGTCTCTTGGAGAGGTATTATATAAATTACCAGTAGATACAAAAGACGTTAAAATAAAAAATAGGACAATCTGTTTCCATAACTGATCATTAAGTTTAGATCATTAATATTCTTATCCAATAATTATTCAAGCAACAATTTCATCTGTTCTTAAGTGACAATATAGCCAAAGTTGATGTCGAAATACAAGATATGAATAGACAGAAAGTTTAAATGCTTGAAAAGTGACTTCATGACAAATGAAATAATTAGGCAAATGTATATAGGAGTAATAGTGGATATTAACGTTGATACAACTTTTTTTATGACCACAATACCAATTAACGAAATGGTATCATTTCTGCCCTTTCAAATATTGAATTTATGGATCTAAATGTATGAAGGTTGAGTCTTGTGTTTATTATATTACACAATTACATTATTAGCAAAATCTAGACTTCTATACTAAAATTATAAAGAGGTAAAGTATGTGAGTTTGTGATGTTGTGGTCTCAAAAACTACTGGTCCGATTTATAAAAATCTTTCTGTGTTATATAGCTCATTTATCAAGAAAGGTTATAGGTTATATAAAACCAATAGAAGTGGAGCACCAATGAAGAATGTTTCAAAATAGGCAACTTTTTTCTTCTTGAAAGCTTCCCCTAGATGTTAGTGTTAGCCCAAAGTAACTATTACTTTGTGGACAAAGTCGTGGGCAAGGGCTACTAACCTATAAATATACCATTATAAACAGTTTGAACAATATTAGTTTTGTAAGATTAAGATGTTACCTTTTACATACTCAAAGTTTATAACATATAATCTTATCAATATTTGTACACTTATGGAAACTTATGAAAAAAAAAATTAAATTTCAGTTGGGATGAATGGGTGCCTGAGAGCCGTGTACTTAAATACAATGAAGCTAATGTACAAAGACAGAAGGAAGTGCAGAGGGCCCATTCTGCTCAGCCAGCTAAGACGAAGAAAGGTATGTTTAGTAGATAGGCTTTAGTAGGTGTTAGAGCCAAGCTCAAGCTATTACTGGCTTGAGCGTGAATGTGTCGGATCAACTGGGGTAGTACCACCCTCTAACAGAAAACCGCCGTGAAGTAACAGTGCTTGCATTGTTGCATTTCATTTCGTCAGTGAGAGCGCCGGAGATGCAGCTATCCTCCCCTTCCTCTTCCTTCTTTCCTTCTCCCTCCCCTCCCGAACCATGGAAGGAGTAGTTGCCAACATTGGTATTTGTTACATCATCTTGGCAGAACGCTGTTCGGGTAAAGCTAAGATGCTGTTTGACTTGGTACTGATACCTCATCAGTGACTCTCATGATGCAGCTAGAAAGATTGGGGAACAATGGGGCTGATATGTTTGGTGGGATAAAAGCCTCTAAAAAAATCTTTTAAAAACCTATTTAGATTCTTCTTATACAATGCTTTACTGTAGTCCCTTAGGAGAACCTTTATGTCAAAAGAATTCTGTATGGGTTCATTTACATAGTGAATATGGTGATAAGCAGATTTACATTATTATTTAGTGTAATTTACAGTTAAATGGTTATAAGAAGTATAATCATTCTAGGTCATGTGTTAGAGACTGCTAGAAGACTCTAAAATAAGAGTGCAAAGCTGTAACATTGATAAAAGATTAATTTGGATGTGCTGTAGTACGGTGAAGCTGTTAAGACCTTGCTAGGTCAATAGTGTAGTCTATTCGAAAAAAAAATTAAAGTTAATTTGGATGTAAAATCTAATTCTAAGTTATGGCTTATCTCCATATATAGTTGCTACTTATTTTTATATATAGTGCCTTTAGAAGACTACTATATTTAATTTAGTACTTGTAATGTTTACAAATTTCAGCTCCTGCTAAAGGTCGCAAGTCTGAGGCTACAACAACAACCACACCTGCTCGGGAAGAGTCAAGAGCATCCACACCTGCAGGTATTTTTCAATTTGTCTTACAAAGGGAGTTTGAACAGGAGTATACACAAATTTATTCCCCCTTTCCCTTCCTCAGCCCTCCTCCCTTCCCCATATTCAGGTTGGCAACGCACTTACGACTCCTCAGGTGTTGCTAGTATCTGTAGATGGTGGTGATCACTTAACATCAATTGACCTATTTGTTTGCCTCCTTTTATATATATAAAAAAAATCATAACAAGCCTCTCAGATTACTTGCATACAAAGTTCTCCTTATGACTATTTCAGTCACTTATATAATAACCACTGAGCAAGTTGTAAATGTGTCTGTCCCTATGCTATGAAGGATACATGTTGCTTTACTTGAGAGTCAAATCGCTATCTACCATCTTAAGCTATGTTACTTAAAACAAGAAGTTATATTTTCATTCTTTATTGATAACACTAAGTCATAGAACTATAGGTATACATAGTACAATAATTATAACTCACACTAACAATAATAATATAAAGTGTCAAATGCATATAATATACTAATATTATAAAGAGGTAAAGTTTGTGAGTTTGTGATGTTGTGATGTTGTGACATTGTAGGGTGTAATCTCTGGAACTACTGGTCCGATTTGAATAATTATTTCAGTGTTATATAGCTCATTCACCGAGAATGATTATAGGCTATATATCATCATGCTAAGACCAATAGGAACGGGGGAGAGATGAAAAATGTTTCAAAATCGGGATGTTTTTTCCTTTTGAGAACTGCTGTGTATTAGTGTTAGTGTATCTATTCCACGCGAATGTAGTCGCGGGCAGAGGCTTGTATTGAATAAAATCTGTGCAACCAATTTGCAGTATAATTTATAAACAGTATATTTAGAGTTTTATAGACAGGGTCGGCTACACGCATGTTATATTTCTGGTTTCACAAGAGTGCATAGGCTGCGGTGACCGCTTTACATCTGGCGAACCGCATGCTTGTTTGCTATTTGACGCAGTATAAAAAAAAGACTGGTCTGATTTTGTTGTTATCATATAATAAAGGAAATGATAATTTTTTCGAGAAAATATGCTTGTATTCAATAGTCGTCCAGTGTCTTTAATTCATTAATTTTTTTATGATTGAATAACTGATGAAGGATTGACAAATCGACTTTAGATTTTATCAGTATTATGTTATGACTTATGCTTTATTAGAAGTCATAAAGTTCTAGCTGTTTAAGATTTAGAATATGTTTTTATCTTTTAGTTTTATTTTAGATAGAAATTTAAATACAATGTTGTAAAAATTTTCAGGTAAAGAAGTGGAGACAGCACCAACTCCTGCAAAAGCTACTAAGACCCAGAGCAAAGATACTCCTGCAGACTCCGGGTCGGATCAACCGAAGTAAGTATATTTTATACTAGCCTCTGCTCGCGACTTCTTCGCTTGGACATATTTAATTTGGGCTAAATATGTAGCGAAAGCTCTCAAGAGGAAAAAACACCTCGATTTTTAAACATTCTTCATTGGTACTCCGCCCCTATTGGTCTTAGTGTGATATATAGCCTATAACCATTCTCGATAAATGAGCTATATAACAATGAAAGAATTTTTCAAATCGGACCAGTAGTTCCTGATATTACTCCCTACAATGTCACATTTCACAACGTAACAAACTTTATCTCTTTATAATATTAGCATAGATTGCAATCATACATTCTTATATGTGTATAATTGTTCTGTCCGTGTGTATGTGACTAACGGCTGGACACATTCTGATGAAATATTTTGTGTGTTTTGAGGTGCAATCAAAAATAGTTTAGATTTACAATTAGACCTGGTAGGTGGCACTGAGGTTGACTTTTAGCATTTTTTTTGTTATCAAAGCAGAACAACGTCTGCTGTGACCCCTAATATATCCACACATATAATTTACTATCTAAAGATATTTCTCTGTAAGTCAAATCTATTCATAAATGTTTCTAGATTTTGTTATTGATATTGAGCACTACTAATTATTTTCTCTGATCATTAATTCAGAAGTTGAGTAAATACAACTAGCTGAAAGTAGCAAATTTACCTGCTATGTTATTATCTTAAAAATAAATGTCATGTATAGAGGGAAAACAAAAAAAAGAGTTAAGAAAAATATACTTTGCTTACAAAATTTCTTTACTCCTTGTAGCTCTTCTAAACATTGTAGTATCTTGAAATATTTATACCTTTTTTTTATCAAAGGAAGCTATCGCGATACTTTTAGATAAGGACAAAGGGTCTAGGAAGTAAAATTAAAAAAAACATTGGCTGAAATCTGTTACCTAGTCTTTTAGTCATCCAAGCACAACTTCATACCTATATAATTATAAGAACATCGTATCGTCTCAGAATCAATAAATGATATGTTAATTTATTAGATGAATTAAATTCCCTTTTTTTAAGACGAAATTAATACTTTCAATAGAATTAAGTTTAATAAAAGTGTAGAAATCGAAATAATGATACACAAACTGAACATATATGCATATAGAGATAATCAAATGAAAATGAATTTTGTGGTTTTTTTTCTCCTGAATTTGTCTGATATTTTTATAGTTATTCTGCATTTCAAGGCAGAGAGAAAACTAACAAATTATGGGAGACAATTATTTTTTTGTATATCGACCGTTATTTAATTACTAATCATTATCAGCCTGTAATTGATCCATTCCAAGGCCATGGGCCAATTCTTGAAGGAAGGTATGGGAATAATCACCACGCCAGCCAACTACGTATTGGCGATTTCAAACTCTGAGAAATCCACAGTTCTATATTTTTCCTACATACAGTAGTACTACAAGAACATTTTTCAGGTTCAGGTTTCCTCACTATGTTTTTCTTCACCGTTAGCCTATATATGTGGGCAATTTCATGGGATATTTATAGTCTAATTTTTTTTGTTTGTCGAAATATTTTTTCTTCGTGTATTTCTTTTTCTTTTTTTTTTTTAATGTGATATTTGAACATTTCGAGATGTGAACTTTTAAAGTTCCATGCTCTGTAAAAGCACTTTTCTTTTAAAAGCTAGTGGTAAAAAAGGCTTGAACATAAAATGTTCCCTTTTCACATTGAGAAAAATAATATGTGTCGATTATTTTCTACCAGAAAACGAGCAAAAAACATGTAGAAAAAAATGTAGACTGTAAATCTCCTGTGAAATTGCTCATATATACTATACATAGTATTACCAATTTAAATTAGTAAATGTACACGAATTTCGAAAAATTCTGTAGTACATGCCGGGGTTCGAACCAGCGGAGATCTGGTCGATATTCCACCATTTGCATCACTAGACCTACACGATTTAATTGGTCAAAACAGGTAATTTTAACACTGAGTTGTGTTACAGAAAGAAACGAGGCCGTCTGGACTTGTCAATAGAATCCGAGGAACAATACTTGGCAAAGGTGGAAGTGAAGATCAAGATCCCCGAGGAGTTGAAGGTGTGGCTCGTGGACGATTGGGATGTGATCACACGACAGCAGAAACTAGCTCTACTGCCAGCTAAACTATCAGTAGGGCAAATAGTTGACAATTATTTAGCTTTCAAGAAATCTAGTAAATCCCACAACCAAGCTAAAGAATCCGTGTTACTTGAAATCACTGAAGGCATAAAGGAGTACTTCAACGCAACCCTTGGATCACAATTACTATACAAATTCGAGAGACCTCAGTACAGTGAGATCTTACAAGAATATCCGGAGACACCAATGTCCCAAATATATGGATCAATTCACTTATTAAGGCTGTTCGCTAAAATGGGCCCGATGTTGGCTTACACGGCTCTAGATGAGAAGTCCTTACAACATGTACTAACACATATACAAGATTTTCTCAAATACATGGTGACGAACAGATCGACATTGTTCAACCTACAGGATTATGGGAATGCGACCCCCGAGTATCATAGGAAAGTTCAGTAGTATAGAATTTTAGGTTTATTATATGAATGTTGCAACGTAAATTGTGTATTATTTTATAATTTACGTATTTTTGATTATTAATAAATAACGAAATAATTGATAATAAAGTGTTTCAATTACTTATTTAATAGACATTTGTATTTTAACAATAATTTTCGAAAAAAATTTTCATAGTTGCTTTTTTATGCCGATATTCAGTATCTTGTTTATTATATCTAGAGTTGCCAACATTTTTTACGTTAATTATAACTATTTTTCAGAATAAGATGTACAAAATATAATACTTAACGAAAAGATCAGAGAACAAAAATGTAGGTCTCCTTCGTTAATTTAAAGATTTTGTTTTCAAACTTTAGACTAGTTTTTAGTATCGTATAAGTCAATGATTTTTTAAATACATTATCCCTTGTGCATCTCTTTTCCCATTGTAGTCCGGTGAAGCTGTTAAGATCTTGCTTGGTCAATAGTGTAGTCAGTTCGAGAAAAAAAAAAAAATCTTTTCCCATTATTTGGGGTCGGGTTTCCTCACAAGTTTCTACACGTTTTATCTATCTTGGGTTGTCGATTCTTGCAACTGGGCTTTCTTGAGGTCTTTCGCAACATTTGACCACTAAGTAGAAGGTGGGCGACCTCTACCTATTTTATGTTCAGGTAGGTTCAAAGCTAGTTTAGCTACATTATAATATTTTGCAAATAACAAAAGTTAAAATATTGCTGTTTTAAAACATTTATGTATCCTCTCGTATGACAAAGGAAACGAGTGGGTAGGGAATACATATCGTTCATAGAGAACGATGTTAGGAGTTTCAACGTTAATGATTCTGAACGATATATAAATATCGAAGTATCCTTTGTATCCCTACCTGCTGAGGTACTTACGTACACTGTGTACACTTAATAATCTACATTACCACAGTGACCATACAAGGTTGCCAGAGTAAACAAAAATATACTATTCTAACAGTATAATCGTTGCATTAATTATTAGCCCAATATTCTTTTTATATTTCAAATTAAGGATTGTAATGATATTAATACAATAATAAAAATAAAAACAGACTAACCCAATTCATAACGCTGTCATTAGCTTTTTCCATTGCTGGTAAATATTTTTCGGATTCCACTATATATTGTTTAACAAGTATACTAACTTTAATGGTGCGATGTATGAATGTTTTAAATTCTTTAGCTGTCGTTGTCAGTGTTTCTTTAGCACATTAAATTTTCTACGGTTGTTTATTATTTTTGGTGTCATACCTACAATGATATTACAAATATATGTAATACCATTGCATACCTAACGTTATTTCTCTCAATGTTTGCAGGTTGTCAGACAAATATGTTATTGTATATTGGGGTGTAGGGGTGTCAAATAACATCATAAGACTTGAGACACCCAAGCCAACCTCACCTGCTCGTGGTGCACCCTGCTGGTCAACGAACGAGACAATGGCGATAGCGGGGTGGTAGGGTTTTACAGCCCGACTGGGTCGCAACCACCATGTATATGGCGAAAAAGCCCGTAATAGTGATTCGCTTCTGCGCGTCGCGTTTCGGGATCAGCCTGTGCATATCCAGCTTTTTGCAGGCCGGCATGATAGTGGCGACTGGCGACGGATAGTGTGTCATTCGGTGGTCGCTATTATTTTTGGATTACGCTGTGCTTACCATCAGGCATAGCGCAGTCATTTTGCCGTGCTACAATAAAAAAAAACAAAAAAAAACAAAAAATATTCTTATGATTAGTATTTATTATAAATTAAATTTTTAATATTTGATTTTAAAGGATGTATAATTGTTAGTGAGTTTTTCCGTGTTCTTTACCTATTTTAAATCTAAGTTTTTTTTTTTCAAATATATCGCCTATAATTGTTATATGTGTAAATAGAAAATAAAACAGTAATTTAAATTTCCAGTAACGTAGAATAAGTAAAATCCTTCGTCTGTCACCAGCTGTTGATTTAATGCTCAGAGGACCTTTGATTCTTGAGTTTTTTAATTAAAGCCGTGAATATGACACTGACGAGTGAATTCATGTAGCAATGTCTACATAACACGTTGAGTTATGGTTGCCACAATTTATTTTAGCCCAAGTAATCTATACTAATATTATAAAGAGGTAAAGTTTGTGAGGTTGTAGGGGGTAATCTCAGGAACTACTAAACCTATATTAAAAATTATTTTACTAATTGAAAGCCACTTTATTTGTGAGTGTGATATATTAACCCTAATGTTTTGTTTGTAGTAGTCAGACTTGTAAAGTAAGTCGGAGAAAAACGGAACAAAAATGTTTCTTACGAACGCTGCCTTAACGATGACAGATATATGATTGAGTTCTAGAGAAAAGTCGTAGAGTTTTATAATGCTTAAAAAAATCTAGACAAATTATATATCTAAATCTAAAGCCGCTATATGGCATTGCGATACGTTTTTTTTTCTTGAACTGACTACGCTACTGACCAAGCAAGGTCTTAACAGCTTTACCGAACTACTAATACGAGCACTTAAGGCATTCAGCCGATTTTATTTGGGCAACTAGCTCAAAGCTCCACGGCACACCTCGGCTTGGCTGTTGCCTGTTAGATGCAAACTCGCGACCTATCTTAGCTAATCTAACTAACTATTCATATATGTTTGAGTTGTTGAAACGCATATGTGTACCAAGCATACATGCCTCAACAACCCCTCCACATATTTATTATCGGAAAATTAGTTTTTTCAGTTCGATAAGGGAAAAAAATAAAACTCTTCCACTTCCATGTGTAAGCGTGTAGCGTGCACGTGTGTGGAGGTGATCGTGTAGTGTTGTAGCAGTGATGTAAATTTTTGTGTCACTGTATCGCGCAAGTAACGGACTCAAGGGCTCCCTGCCGAGGGATCGAACCTAGATTTGAGCCGCTACCGAGGGAGGCCTAATCTGATGCATTGCGATACGATATCGTTTTCAGGGCAGGATAACTCAGGACAAGATTAGTTACGAGTGGGTAGTGCGATAGAAGTCAGTTGGGAGATCTTCAATAATATTGACAAATTGATGTTCAGTTGCCATTTTATTTCATAACGATTCTGTTAAGCCTAGTTTTACCTCATTTTCTTGTTTTTTTTTTTTATATCTAAGGAGGCAAACGAACTGGTGGGTCACGTGATGTTAAGTGATCACCACCGTCCATAGACACTAGCGACATCAGGGACGTCGCAAGTGCGTTGCCAGCCTGTATATGGGAGAAGCGGGAGGGGAAGGAAAGGAAAAGAAGGAAAGAGGAAGTGACGTGGGCCTCCGGCTCTCTCCGACCCATTCATGCGGAAACCAAAAATAGCTTCAGCGGGGCTCTACCACCTACTGTGTGTTGGTGTGGTTATACTATATAACTACGCGAAGCCGAGACAAGCAGTATAATATCATAATGTAGAATTTATACAGAGGCCCTACGGTGACCGAGTTGTAACTCGGAATTTATGAGTCATGCGCGTGAATGTGGCGAAAAATCGTCTGTTTCTTATTGACCTCACGTTACTCGCGGATTTATTATAGATTTATTATATTTATTTACAAGGCGGCAGTTTAGTAAATTCATGATTGAAAAAAAATTGTTTCAATAAGGCGTCAAGTATCGAAGGTTGGTTCTTTATTATATTTTGGAGTGTAGTGTATGTTGACTTAAACGGATGCATGAGATGTCTCTGCTAGGGAGTGCGTTAGGAGCTTCTATTCTATTCTAAAATATGTTAGATATATTTCGGTAGTAACTTTTTTAAGAAGATCCACATGAGACAATTTTTCTTACCTCTATGCTACATAATCTAAAACTATATTTGCTTTCAAATAAAAATTTGCAAAATGCCCTAAATTATAGACACATTTCGTAATCATTGATAACTGTTTATATTCTCCCATTAGATCTGAGTAGTCTATTTGAAAGTAAACTGAAAAGTTGGTATTACTACCGGATATCCGTGACGTAATCTGCGTTGCTTATTATAATAATATATTTTGTTCACAGGAGAAACATTTATTTTTCTTCACAGTGTTATTCATATATTTCCCATCCCTGGCGCACGCGTATCATACCGCATGCCCCACTTTTGCACGGCAAGAAAATGCATATCGCTAAACGCGAAATACTTACACAAATCGTAGTTTCTTTACACTGTAACTTTGTGATAAAAAAGGTATAGCGATATTTTGTTATTCATAAATTATAACTTATAAAAAATACGTGCATAATGCCAGACCTCTATGTAGACATGAAAATAGTATTATAATAACTGTCGCAGTGTCATAACTGCCAGTGTTATGGGCACTCGGCAAAGAATTGCCATCTTCGCCCCAGGTGCGTCAAGTGCCTGGGAGACCACGCCACGAAGGAGTGCGAGCGCACTCTTGGCACTCCCGATCCTCCGAGCTGTGTGCTCTGCGGTAACGCGGGTCACCCCGCGAATTATCACGGCTGTCCCCGCGCGCCGCGCACACAACGTCCCCGTCAGGGGAGGCAGGCGCCCAGGGCGCCTGTAGCCGCCGCCCGCCCTCCGCCTCCACCTCTCATGTCCGTGGAGGCCTTCCCGGACCTGCCGGGCGCCTCCCGCGCCCTGTAGCGCCCGCGCCCACGACATCACCGCGCTCGCTACCCTCTGTGCCACGCGCGGCTCAACCTGGGCGGGCCCCTATGGCCCCCTGGGCCCCTCGACCTCAGCCTTAGGCTTCTTCTAAGCCTCAGGCGCCGCCGCCACAGCCGGCTTATGCTTCATCATCAATCCTCTCTCTCCAGTAAGTACGACTGGATGATGCACTTACTCCTTGAGCACGATATGAAGGAGGTCTTCGCTTTCCACGCCATCGTCGAGGTAGAAGAGGAGCTAGGTCTTCTCATCACTCTAGCGCGCTTCCCGGCTATCGGAGCCACCATTCAGCGCCTCGCCCGGTCACCCTCTTTTAAATAAGTTTTAAAATTCAAGGGTCTTAATAAAGTAAAACCACGCGGTCTATGTCTCTCGTTTTTCAATGCGAGATCCCTTCGGACACAGCGCGATCTAGTAGCTGACTTTTTGCGCGATAGACAGATTGACGTTTTCCTCATCCAGGAAACGATGTTAAAACCGAGTATGCGTAATCCGAGAATCGCGAATTACTGTATAGTCAGGAACGACCGTGTCACCCGCGGGGGTGGCACGTTAATCTATTTTAGGCCTTCGTTGTACTGCATGCCGTTAGATCCGCCCGCGCTAACCAATATGGAAGTGTCAGTGTGTAAATTAGGTATGACCGGTCACTCGAATATTATTTTAGTTTCCGCGTATTTGCCACTGAACAAAGAATTGCTAAGATCCGATTTGCAGGCGCTACTTAATTTAGGAGATTCAGTTATTATAGCGGGGGACCTTAAATAGCAGGAACGTTATCTGGAATAGTCCGTGTACCACTCGTAACGGGAGGATACTCGACGAACTAGGTAGGGTTCTCGCGTTTCACGTCATAGCCCCTTCGGAACCCACGCACTATCAAGATCATTGCCGACCCCCAGTTGTAGACATAGCTCTATTAAAAAATATCACGCTTCCTGTACGACTCATACAAGTCGTACACGAACTTGATTCAGATCATCGCCCGGTTGTTTTACGGTTAGGTTACAATTCAGACTTCACCCCGCTGTCGGTTAGGGTGGCTGATTACGCGAAACTCGTTCAATATTTTAAAGAAAAAACGTCGTCTAGTAGTTTAGACAGGATTCCGGACGTGTTGGTGTCTAAAGCCGACGCGGATTCGGCCATCGATTCCCTGGTTGATTATCTCCAGACCGCCGTCAGGGTGACCTCAAAAGAGGTACAAGCGGCGAACAATCGCCGTTTTATACTCCCTGATGACGTGAGAGCATTGATCACGGAAAAGAACGCCGCGACTCGAGCTTACGACGCTTACCCGTCTGTAGAGAAACGTGATCGTTTACGTTCGTTACGAAAAACAGTCAAGTCTCGTATTTCTGAGATCCGGGGTGACAGGTGGGACAGACTCCTGGAGGGTCTCCAGCCGTCTCACCTGTCGTACTGGACTCTAGCGCGATCTCTCAAATCAGATATGGTCACTCCAATGCCTCCTCTCGACAGAGGCCCCGGGTTGCCTCCCGCGTTCGATAGCCTAAGTAAAGCAGAATGCCTTGCCGCAAGCTTAGAGAAACAGTTCTCGCCAAACACTGATAACACTGACCCTTTCCATAACGGATTAATCGAATCAGCTGCGGAGCATGTACTCGCGTCTCCTTCGGCGGATACCCTAACTGCGATTACTTTCGATGAAGTTGCAGGCGCAATTAAGCGTCTCAAGCCTAGGAAGTCCCAGGTCCCGATGGGATCCGGAACGAGGTTCTGAAACTCCTTCCTGATCGCATCATAGCTCTATTGGTCTGCGTCTTCAATGCGGCCATGTCCCAGGGTCACTTTCCGGCCGTCTGGAAAAAGGCCATAGTGATAGGTATTCACAAGCCCGGCAAGAAAGCTACGCTTCCCGTTAGCTATCGCCCCATTAGCCTGTTAGATACCTTAGGAAAACTTTACGAGCGGCTCCTTCTGAACTACCTCCAGTTTTCGATTACAGATTTAAAATTAATACCACCTGAGCTGTTCGGATTTCGCGCCGCACACTCTTGCACGAATCAAGTACACCGCCTCACGGAGTACATTTTCTCTAAATTTAACGCCGAACCAAAACGTAAACTGAAACGTACAATTGCAGTCTTCTTCGATATCGCCAAAGTCTTCGATAAGGTCTGGCACGGAGGGCTCATCCATAAATTATGTAAATCTCGCGTACCCACCCGATACCACCCACCCACACTCTTCAGTCCGTTCATCAGTGACCTACCTCGGTCTCGGGGGGTCGAGGTAGGTTGTTACGCTGACGATACCGTTATATACACTTCCGGGTGGCGGTCGGACTTCTTAGGAAGTGCATCAAAAAAGCGGTTCATACTCTCGGTGAATGGTTTCGTCGATGGCGCATAGAAGTTAATCCCGATAAGAGTGCCGCAATACTTTTCGATCCCACGAAACGCGCTAATAAATTTGAGCCCATCAGGCTATACGGAATCGATATCCCTTGGGTCGAAGAGGTCAAATATCTCGGTGTTACATTAGATAGACATTTAAAGTTCAATTCACATATAGACAGAGTGCGAAACAAAGCCGCTATGGTCTTGGGTCGCCTCCATCCGTTGCTTTGTCATAAGAGTAAGATTTCCATCAGAAACAAGCTCACTTTGTATAAGACGTGTATCCGTTCCGTGATGACATATAGCTGTCCCATTTTTGCGCATATGTCCAAAGATAACTTTCATAAGCTGCAGGTTCTCCAAAATTGTGTTTTACGTAAAGTGACCGGTGCCCCGTGGTACATCCGGAGAGTCGATCTCCATAGAGGCCTAGAGGCCTAGAGTTCCCTTCTATCTGGGCGTACGTAAAATCCCTTACGATTAGTTATTTTGAAAAAGCCGCGAAACATACCAGTCCGTTAGTGGTATCCGCCGCAAACTATGAACCCGTACCTAACGCTGCGCGTTATAAAAGACGTCCGCGACACATTTTTACCGACCCTCCTGATTCAATCACGTCAGCGAACGATCAGTACCAGCCTGTCCTTCGAAACAGAGCGTGTTCACGCCCACGCCCGCGTAACCACAGATCACGCCGCCGTGGTCTGGGGGTTAATTTCGCTCCCGCACACCCGATTAGGCCTCCCACGGCCGCGGCTCAAGCCTAGGTTCGATCCCTCGGTAGGGAGCTTTCGAGTGCGTTGCTTGCGCGATACGGTGACACACAAATATACATCACCGCTACAACACTACACGGTCACCCCCACACACGTGCACGCCTACACACTTACACATGAAAGTGGAAGGGTTTACTTTTTTTTCCCTTATCGTACTAAAAACTCAATTTTCCGATAATAAATATATGGAGGAGTTGTTGAAGCGTGTATGCTTGGTACACATATACGTTTCAACAACTCATACATATATGAATAGTTAGCTAGGTTAGTTAAGATAGTTCGCGATTTTGCATGCAACAGGCAACAGCCAAGCCGACGTGTGTCGTGCACCCTTGAGCTGGTTGCCAAAATAAAATCGGCTGAGTGCCTTAAGCGCTCGCCTTAGTAGTCCGGTGAAGCTGTTGAGACCTTGCTGGGTCAATAGCGTAGTCACTTCGAAAAAAAAAAGTATTATAATAAACCCACTGGATAACTGCATACTTGTCTAATTTTAATAAGATAAGAAGTAATACTACTCTAGCTCGAAAATACACCACTAAACTAAGCTATAAATATCTCAATGCTATGAGAAGACACGAGATTTACGTCAGACAACTCGTGAAGTTTTGGTAATTTAACGTTTTGAGAAAATAATTGCTAGCTTTAATTGTACGTATAACATTCATTCATTGCGTCACAAAATGAATGTATATGTATATACTACAGAATATTAAGAATATGCAAAAATGCGTCGTTTCGCGTATTAAAATATTTTAAACTTCGGTTTCCTCAAAACAAATAAAATCTATGCTATTTGATATGACAAAATTATGATATTATGTTTGTTTTGTGTACCAATTACGCTAAAATACGTAGTCGGATACTAATAAAATTAGGTAAAGAAGTCGATTGTTTTATGGAATATGCCATAAAGTTTTTACAGTTTACTAGCTTATACTCACAGCTTCGTTCTCTTTTGTATAAATCTGACCTGTCTCTAAGGAAAAGTACATTTTATCTGGATTAATTACTCCTGCCAACAATGTAAAATTTCATGATGATTGGTTGAATAGGTATAGGTATAGGTTGTGTATAGGTAATATTGGTTATGATGCCTAACGAAGAAGGCTGGTAATGGCTAATAATTAGGTGTGTGCGAATATTTGAAATAACGAATTATATGACAGTGAATCGAACCGAAATTTGAATTGTAAAGAAGTTAAAATTGTCGTCACAGCTTGCTTAAATAGAAATCACTATTGTCGACCCCTATTTTCAGCTCGTCGACCCCCAGATTTTGTTTTCACTAGCGTGCACCACTTGAAGTACGAAATCGACCCCCAGGAGTCCATATAGACCACTTTGTGGACTTATGCTTTAGACGTTTTATTTACGACGTACTAAAATACAGTATGATGTTTTTTAAATGAAAATGATCAATTGTAAGTAACATTTGCACCATTAGTCATGCGTAAAGCAGTCTGTGACTCTCAAGTACAATATAATATACTAAATTAGCTTTTTATAGTCATGCAAGGTTTTACAGCATATGGTCTTGTCGAGTGCATAATGTTTTGCAATTGTTTATCTATTATATTATTAAACCAACTCTCAGTCTGGGTAAACAGGATACTGAGATAATCTATTGATTTATGTTAAATTATTCATGGGTAGTTGTCTCTGGCTTACTAATTGGTTTACGAGTTCCGTAGTGCAGTGATAGGAATTTACCAATTAACTGAATCGATGTTATTTCAGGTAAATAACTTAATTATCTGCCACTTAGCTTATTCTTTCCCATAGTCAGATATATGACTAATAGTTTGTGAATTTCCTTAATGTTAAATTT
Organism: Antheraea mylitta; assembly: GCA_014332785.1. Lineage (NCBI taxonomy): Eukaryota > Metazoa > Arthropoda > Insecta > Lepidoptera > Saturniidae > Antheraea > Antheraea mylitta. Next base: position 4,800,629 of record JACEII010000012.1, on the reverse strand, counting down.
CTCTCGAATTCCTTAGATGTTTGTTTCTATAATTATAAATGTGAAAAAAAATTACTCTCATCATTTTTCCCTAATGAGCCAAAAGAAGTATAACTTCACAAAAATTACCTTTCGTCCAGAAAAAACTTTTCCAAATGGATGGTTAAGAAAATAGTTTTTTTTTTGTGTATAAAAATCGGTCATGCTGGTTTCTGAAACCACTCAACCGATTCTATTAAAACTTTGTAAATATGGATTGATTGGTCCAAATAGGGTGATATGATAGTTTTTATTGTACACTAGCCTCTGCCCGCGACTTCGTTCGTGTGGAATAAACACGCTAACACTAACACGCAGCAGTTCTCAAAAGGAAAAAACATCCCGATTTTGAAACATTTTACATCTGTGCTCCACTCCTATTGGTCTTAGCGTGATGATATATAGCCTATAACCATTCTCGATGAATGATCTATATAACACAGAAATAATTATTCAAATCGGACCACGTCACAACGTACAACGTCACAACATCACAACGTCACAAACTTACAAACTTTTACCTCTTTATAATATTAGTATAGATATTGATATAGCAAATTTTAGGGTTTTGTAGGACAAGGTCTTATAATTTATTTGGTTCGATAACTTTTTAATAGATGGCCATTAGAGTTAATCTATTGACAATTGTAAGCTATATATAAAAAACTTATATTGGTTTTTGTTTAATCGGAAATCTCCGAAAGTGATTTAACGTTTCATTTGGAAACCCGTAGGCTTCCAGATATGCAAAAAATATTTTATTTAATTAACTTGCTGATACCAGGGACTTTGTGGCGTTTATTATCTGAACGATATATACAGGGTAAAATCATAAGCACTACAACGCTAGCCCCGCTTTTTATCAAGTAGCAGTTAGTATCAAGCATAGTATCAGCTATTATATTTACCATTAATGTATTTTAGATATAGTGTGTAAAAAATAAATGCGATCTTGTTTCTTACCGTTTCTTCTCGATGACTGGGTTGTTTTCCGATCCGGTGGTAATTTTGATGTTCACAAGCGCCTTCTTCAGGCCTAAATTGAATAAAGTATTTTTGATATTGATATAATATTTGTACAACACTTAATAAAGTTCTTACATTTTCCAAAAAATAATCAAGAAGAAACAGGTAAAAGTAATACATTAAAGCATTGAATGACCACCAGTATAATTCTTTATGAGAGCACTCTTGGCAAACTTTAGTTCTTAACAGTCATTTTTGTTTTAATTACACAGTGACACGCGTATTGTATTACCGAGTGCTTGTAAAAACTTTATCAGGGTCTGCCACTACCTTAAATGGTAGGAAATGTGTCAGTATTCGCAACACGACGTCCAAAGGTCGGCGACTCGACGGCGTCTCTTGATGGAATTCTGCCTTTAATTTACTATTACGACATTTCTACATATTGTGGATATGATGGACACTGGACAGATGTTTTCAAAGATACATTTTTAATGTCATCATAATTAATACCTATTACTGGAGGGTGTAATTTATCACTCAGTGTTTGCAGATTTACAGTGAATTGCTTTTTTATAATATTATAGGAGGCAAACGAACAGATGGGTCACCTGATGTTAAGTGACCACCACCGTCCATAGACACTTGCAACACTAGGAGAGTCGCAAGTGCGTTGCCAACCTGTGTTGGTGGGGGGACAGTAAGGGAAGAAGGAAGGGAAAAAGGAGGGTAGGTGGGTCTCCGGCGCTCTCACTGACAAAGATGGCATACTTTAGTAGGATCTCCTACCTGCGATCATCATCATCATCATTGCCCTTATCCCACTTAAGTAGGGTCGGCACAACATTTTTCTTTTTCCATTCTCTCCTGTCAGATGTCGTCTCAGTATTCACACCTTTTACAGACATATCGTTTTTCACACAATCCATCCATACCTTTTTCGGTCTTCCTCTACACGTATATCCATCCACTATCATACTCAACACTTTTCTAGTTACATGGCTTTCATCTCTTCTCATGACATGCCCATACCATGCTAACCGATTACTCCGCAACTTCTCTGTCACTGGTGCTATTTTCAAACTGCCTCTAATATACTCATTCATATATCTCCTACCTGCGATATATGCAGAGAAATTGAAGATGTGTGTGTGATGTCACTTGATGATGGAATGTGACAAGTACAGTATCGAAAGAGAAACGTTGATGAATAGTATAAGAAGTAGTTGCCAGAACATTGGTATTTGTTACACCATCTTGGCAGAAACCTGTTCGTGTAAAACTTTTTTTTTTCTCTAACTGACTACGCTATTGGCCTTAGTTCGTGTAAAGCTAAGATACTGTATGACTTGGTAATGATACCTTATCTGGGACACTCCTGATGGAGCTAGAAAGATTTGGCAACAATGGGCTTGATATGTTCGGTGGAATATAAGCTCCTAAAAAAATATTGGGAGTATTAGATATGTCTTGATTAAAAAAAGAATTGAGCTGTCACGGGACGTCTGGCATATGTGAAACATGGAAATTGTTCGAATCGAACGAATCGCGAATTCTCAAATTACACTATGCGAGCTCATTACGACAAAAGAGATTACGCTTGTGCATGCAATCGCGTCGCCACGCCAACAATCAAGTTTACCCTAACCTATAGATGTTTCAAATAAAAAAAAAGTCGCATTCGTCACACTGCGGCCCACGACATAACAAAAATATTAGTAGACAATTATTATTAAAACTGATATTATGTATGCAGTTAACTAAATAGAATTACGCGGAACGGAAATACGAAGTACTGCGAGTGAGCGGGAACGTGTTTTATCTGTGTAAAAATAAAATCTATTAATGTACTATCCTTTTTTAATATACATTGTGTATTCATACCCACAATCATAATGTTTCCTGCATTACTAATACAGTAATATCATATTGGGTATTCGACACCTTTGACCAATCATTTCAGGAAACTATTTCTCTGAGATACACTTTATTTTAGCCCTGAGACTAACTGTAATTTAGACTTTTAATTGCTTGGTAATCAATCATGGTTAGTACATTGTGTTCGTAAATAGATGACTTCACAGATTGTTACTTCCATACAAACTCTATAAGACAATCTTATGACAGTTTATAAGAAACTAGCGGTCCCAGGGTGACCCCTGATAGCAGAAAAAAACCTATTATCCGACAGCAGAGCCGCCTACCGGGTCCGATTATTTAAACCATTCTTGGATCCACTGGAACACGCACACAAAATTTCATCAAAATCGGTCCAGCCGTTTAAGAGGAGTTCAGTAACATACACACGTACAGAAGAAATTTATATATAAAGATATTGCAATTTATTGGTGGTGTCAACTTCTAAACTAAAAATATGCGACCCATAAGTTTATACCTCATATTGTTGTATGTTGCCCTGTAAACATGCCACAGCAAGAAAAGTATGACGACCCCTGTAGTAAGGGTGTCCAAGATTTTTATCGGAATTCGCGTAAATTTTATAATTGTAATGGCTTTTTTTATGCCAAAAGGCAGCAAACAGGCTGACGGCCCACCTGATGGTAAGAGGTTACCGTCGCCTATGAACAACTGCAACACCAAGGGCATCGCTGTTGTGTTGCCGACCTTGAAGAGCGCGTTTCAATCCCTGACCGTGAAGGTAATTTTTTTTTGTCTTTATTTATAATTGGAGTTTGATCACAAATTGACCATGTCACCCCTGTAATCAACAACACAATAAAAATAAAAAACCAAACAATCAATAATTTAACGGTTTTTCAATCCATACATAACCAGCCTGTAAAGCATTCTTGCTTTTTCGGATGTCGGGAAAGCAAGAATAACATCACATAAACCCACATTGATGTGGGTGACCAGTGATTCATTTTATTCTCCAGTGTTACTCTTGCCGCTTGCTTACGCGTGCATTCAGTCATAATTGAGTCTGATAAATGTTCTTGTAGTACCGGTCATGCTGTATGCATCTGAGTGCTGGGCTACGAAAGATACGGATGAGAGAAAATTACACGCGGTAGAGATGCGAATGTTAAGGTGGATGTGTGGTGTAACTAGAATGGATAAGATTAAGAATGAGTATATCAGAGGCAGTTTAAAAATAGCATCAGTGACAGAGAAGTTGAGGAGTAATCGGTTAGCATGGTATGTGCATGTCATGAGGAGAGATGAAAACCATGTAGCCAGAAAAGTGTTGAGTATGATAGTGGACGGATATACGAGTAGAGGAAGTCTGAAAAAGGTATAGATGGACTGTGTGAAAAACGATATGTCTGTAAAAGGTGTGAATACTGAGAACATCTGACAGGAGAGAATGGAAAAAGAAAACATGTTGTGCCCACCCTACTTAAGTGGGATAAGGGTAATGATGATGATGATGAAATGTTCTTGTAGTAAGTACCACCAGATAGAAAAAAAATAGTTTTTTTTTATAGTTTATAAACTCTACCGTTTGATAACAACCTCCTCTGGTGTTAAATGACAATTTGGTCTAAGATGGTAATATGCTAAACTTAAAAGAAAACTGGCTCTCAAGTACTGATCCTGGCGTGCATCATAGGTACTTCATGAAAGACTTCCAATTTGAGGATGGTAGCTAACGGGCCGTGGGCTTAGAAAATACCCTACCATTATGCAGTAGTTTCATTACGCTATTGTCTCTGGCCAAATGCTCTCGCTTATTGGCAAGGATATAATGCTATGATCAAGAATACACACTATTTATAGTTTCGAATTATCCCTATTGTGTCTGTTGGTGTAGTATTTTATATCCTTCGTAATGTACACGTAGTTCTCGTTCCCCAATCAAAAATAAGTATGAAGAATACCATGGTAATTCATAGTCAGTGAAAGTCGAATGTAACCTACCCTCAGCTGCCGAGTTGCGTTGCTTTCCATAAGGGATGTTCCCGTGTAAAAAAGAAAGATTCCCGGGTCACTTCGCGGGAAACGGCGTATAGTAAACGTACAAGCTGGGATTCCAGGGAAATAAACGGCTATAGTAAGAATTATTGATGTATTTAACATCATGCCAAATTACGTAAAATTCATGTAATGATATTTTTTTTTTTTTCGATATGACTCCGCATTGACCCAGCAAGGTCTTAACAGCTTCACCGGACTACTAAGGCGAGCGCTTAAGGCACTCAGCCGACTTTATTTTGGCAACCAACTCAAGGGTAGACGGCACACTTCCGCTTGGCTAACCTAACCTAGCTAACTATTCATATATGTACGAGTTGTTGAAACGTATATGTGTACCAAGCATACACGCCTCAACAACTCCTCCATATTTTTATTATCGGAAAATTGAGAGTTTTTCAGTTCGATAAGGGAAATAAAAAGTAAACCCTTCCACTTTCACGTGTAAGCGTGTAGGCGTGCACGTGTGTGGGGGTGATCGTGTAGTGTTGTAGCGGTGATGTATATTTGTGTGTCACAGTATCGCGCAAGCAACGCACTCAAGGGCTCCCTACCGAGGGATCGAACCTAGGCTTGAGCCGCTGCCGTGGGAGGCCTTATCTTATGATATTCTATTTTCTTCAATGTCTTCCTTACACTTTGAAAGGATATAATCAGCTTTTAATACATACAGGATGAACCATTAAATATTTGTATAAATTGTTTTTTTATTCTTGGTATAGACGTGATTGTAAGTATTAACATTCATATTGCTCTAAAATCCGTTTTATGCCATTGTAATTCGTTAATTAATTTCAGGTGATTAAAGGTTAACAGGACAATACTCAGTAACTACTACGTAAGTAGTTAATATAGATACTGACAAAATAACTAAATTCATGTGAAATCTTGAACCTATTATAAATGAGCTGCTTATTCATTGTTACGTATAATTAAATGAAATACATTGTAATTACTAATATTACTATCCTTATTTTAGGTGACATCATTATAATTGTAAATTCCAATTAATACTAAACAATTAATAGTTATATACATTTTGTACCGTTATAATAATCTGGCAATATTAGAAACCAATAGCAAAAGATATTTTGGACTGGTTTTTTTATTTTTTTTTCGAAATGACTATGCTTTTGACCCAGCACGGTCTTAACAGCTTCACCGGACTACTAAGGCGAGCGCTTAAGGCACTCAGCCGATTTTATTTTGGCAACCAGCTCAAGGGTGCGCGGCACACCGCGGCTTGGCTATTGCCTGTTGTATGCAAAATCGCGACCTATCTTAGCTAACCTAGCTAACTATTCATATATGTATGAGTTGTTGAAACGTACATGTGTACCAAGCATACACGCCTCAACAACTCCTCCATATATTTATTATCAAAAAATTGAGAGTTTTTCAGTTCGATAAGGGGAAAAAAGTAAACCCTTCCACTTTCATGTGTAAGCGTGTAGGCGTGCACGTGTGTTGGGGTGATTTTGTAATGCTGTAGCGGTGATGTATACTTGTGTGTCACCGTATCGCGTAAGCAACGCACTCAAGAGCTCCCTACCGAGGGATCGAACCTAGGCTTGAGCCGCGGCCGTGGGAGGCCTAATCGGGTGTGCGGGAGCGAAATTAACCCCCAGACCACGGCGGCGTGATCTGTGGTTACGCGGGCGTGGGCGTGAACACGCTCTGTTTCGAAGGACAGGCTGGTACTGATCGTTCGCTGACGTGATTGAATCAGGAGGGTCGGTAAAAATGTGTCGCGGACGTCTTTTATAACGCGCAGCGTTAGGTACGGGTTCATAGTTTGCGGCGGATACCACTAACGGACTGGTATGTTTCGCGGCTTTTTCAAAATAACTAATCGTAAGGGATTTTACGTACGCCCAGATAGAAGGGAACTCTAGGCCTCTAGGCCTCTATGGAGATCGACTCTCCGGATGTACCACGGGGCACCGGTCACTTTACGTAAAACACAATTTTGGAGAACCTGCAGCTTATGAAAGTTATCTTTGGACATATGCGCAAAAATGGGACAGCTATATGTCATCACGGGACGTTTTTCTTTTGGACTGAAAAGTTTTGTAGTTTTATATTATAATAGCTGCGCCCGCGACTCTGTCCGTGTGGAAAACTAATGTAAAAAAACTGTGACTAATAGAATCATCTGAAAGTATTAAATCAATTTACTTATCTAGTTTTATCTAATACCTAAGTCGTGTCGTCATTAAAATTACAATAAATTTTAATAAAATGAACCGATTTTAATTAAACCAAGACTATTGTTGTTACTCGAAGATATGCTTTATAATTTTCTGGGTAGGAGGTTTTATCATGAACGCTGTACGCCTGTACGTTAGCAGTGATGCGTTTTTATACGAATAGTCAGACAAACAGACATTTCTGAAAATGATTGAAATGCATTTAATTTTTTTTTTTCTAAATGAAAACGCTGTTGACCTGGAAAGGTCTTTACAGCTTCACCGAACTACTGTTCTATTATTATTTATTACAAGACATCTGCAACATTTTTTTCCAAATAATCTAAAAACTACAGATACGATAGATTTACAAGACTAGATTACACTTTTTCATAAAGGCTAAACAGTAATGATAAAATTTAAAGCACAAGTAACTTAAAACTCGTAAAGAAGGTGTGATATTTCAAACACAATTTTATGGAGGAACTGTTAAAATGTTGTGTGAGGAATGAATACGAGTTCTAAGGGGGTATTATTTAGGAAAATATCTCGTTCGACCTTCTTGACTTCGTGTCCTGTATAGAAAAATATATCTTCATAGTTAAACCACAATGACGGTTTCAGTAGGATCGTTTAAGTATGTTGTTTTTGAAGTGAAAACTTCCTTAGCCCCGTTGTGACTTGAATCTCGATGAAAGAAAAAAAGCGACATTAGTAAGAGACAAACATGTAGGGATAGCATTTATCGTGCGAGAAAATGAGATAGAATACATTATACAATGTTTCTTATATTTGCGATCTCCTCATTGTATATTTAACTACCCAATACTTGCTCTGGTATGAGCGTTGTACGAAACCTAAGAATAAGGCTTTCTAGTATGTTGTATTGTTTACGTGTATCCTTTTGAATGTTATTTCTACAAGGTTTTACGTCTACTGCGTGCGAACTGCACATATGTTGTGTACTTTTCTGTGACAAATAAATTATTAAAAAAATTAGAATTATGAGGGAAATAAATTCATAATAAATTCACAATCAAATAAAACCCAAAATTCTCATAAAACAACAACACTGTTTTTATAAGAACAAACTTACGAGCGCGAGCTAGTGATTAACTACTTTTTATACAATATTTATGTCTATAATTACTACTTTTATATTTTCTGATTCATAGTAATTCAAAGTATTCAAATGTGTTTGAATAAATACTTCAATTAATAATGTCTGTAAAAACAAAAATGTTATAATGATAAAAATGTTATATTCAATATCAACGAAGTGTTGAATTCCTATATATATCTATCTTTATATATATATCTTGAATACGTGTGCGAAGATTAAAATAAAATCTCGTAACAGGGTCTGTGATGTATGACGAAATGAAGTTATTTCAGGCGCGCGCGCCGGGTAACAGGAACGCTCGGCTCGTTATACAAACTATTATAAATAGCTATATGTATACGCTTAAGAATCTGTGCTTTCACGTAGATCATGTTTATATCGAAGCAGCTTCTGACCGTAGATTCTTACACGAAGATATATTTGTAGCTACCGAGCATGTCATCCTCTTTGCAGACTGAGCGAAAAGTTTGAATTTATTGTAAACTAGCTCTGCTCGCGACTTCGTCCAAGTGAAACCTTATTTAAAAAACAGTGATAAATAAGTCCATTTACTTATTTCATTTGATGTCATACTTACGCCGCGTCGTCATCACATTACAATAACTTTAGATAGAGTAGACGAATTTTAACGAAACAAAGGCTAAGTTACTTTTGAACATATGCTTTATGATTTTCTTGGTGTGGTTTTATTGTGAACACGCTATTATAGCAGTGATGCGTGTACATACAAACAGACATACAGACACATAGACAGACATTTCTAAAAATGATTGAAACGTATGTTATTACTTATTCCAAAACACCTGCATTCAAGATTTTTTTTCACGAAAATCGAAAAAGTACAAACACGTTCGATTTATATTTTTATTATGTGTATAGATACAATATGTCATTCAAACAATTGAACGATCTCTTGTGTGTATAAATACAGTTTATGGAGTTCATATTAAACAGTCTATTTAACTCATGTCGAGTCTTATTGTTACGCTGTCCAAGTTAGTCTGGACTCCTACCGTCAGCCCGAGGCCCCTATATATTTATGAACGAAGTATATCACTTTGTAGGGCTTCTTATGGTGGTAGCTATTTTTCCTGATTTTTTAATGTAGCCTATTTAGCTTCATAGGTGCGGTTAGATATCTTAACCTGAGATTATTAGTATCAGCTTAGGCTATATGGGTTTTGACGGGACCTTAGTTTGTAATTTAGTGATTTTTATATTATACGGGCTCGCCGTCGGATGTTGTCACGCCCTGATGATAAAAAAACCTTGCCAAGTTATATGTGTAAGCCTTCCTCATGAAAGACTTAATTTACTAAACCGAATGAAAATCTGTTCAGTAGTTTTTGAGTTTAACGCGAACATTTTTTTTTTTAATGTCATATAGGAGGAAAAGGAACATGCCGGTCGCCTGTTGTTAAGCAATCACCGCCGTTTTATACTAGCAACCCCATAGGAGTGACAAGTGCGTTGCCAGCCTGTGTTTGGGGGAATGGAGAGAAAGGGAGAAGAGAGGGGAGGGGTGGGGAGATGGGTCTCCGGCACTCTCACTGACCCAACGAAACGTAACAATGCAAGCACTGTTACTTCACGTCGGTTTTCTGTGAGAGGGTAGTGCTACCCCGGACGAGCCGACCTATTCATGCTGAAACCAATAATAGCTTCAGCGTGGCTCTACCACTACATAACGGCAGGTGCTACAGATGACTGTTTTATACTACATAGTGATTCATAATCTTGTGTTATTTGACCCTATATTTTGCAATATTGGTGCCATTTTACATAATAAAGTTTGATTATTCACAATAAGTGAAGTGAATGGAAAACAATACCACGGAACATGAATTCCAGGATGCCATAAGAATTCCCAGGAAAGTTCTAACAAGGGGGTAACCATTGGAACATTGAAATTATCGGAAGACAAATATAATATTAAAACATACTCGACAATAACAATAATAATCTAGAAGATTGGTTGCCAAAAAAACCATCTATATGACATACTAGCCCCTGCCCGCGAATTCGTTCACCGTAGTAATAGTTACTTTTGGGTAACGCTAACACGCAGTGGAAGCTCTCAAGAGGAAAAACATTCCGATTTTAAAACATTTTTCATTGGTACTCCGCTCCTATTGGTCTTAGCGTGGTATATACCTTTCTCGATAGATGAGCTATATAACACTGAAAGAATTTTTAAAATCGGACCAGTAGTTTCTGAGATTACTTTCTACAACGCCACAAACTTACAAACTTTACGTCTTTATAATATTGGTATAAATTTATTTTCTTACGTTATATTTATGTATAATTGTTAGTGAGATTAATCACTAGATTAAATCAAAAACAACTTCAAATAATGTTTAAATACGAGCACATAATTAGTTTCTTTTAGTGATGCCAGATATTATCTTTCGTATATTCACTAGAGGTACCGCTAAAAATGTTTTGCCGCACGTTTGGCTCGAAACATATGGTTGACGGAGATCTAATGAAATTTGGCATAGAAGTCGATAATTCTGTAGATTGGGACATACGATACTTTTATTTATTCTCTAATAAAGGAAACACATAAGGTATAGGTCATAAAATAATAGGTATTTATGATTTGTTTGTATAATGAGCTCGCATTCAAGCACATCTCATTAGACTTCTTTGACCGTTGAGCTTTTAAATTCAAAAATTACACTTAAACACATTTATGTAGGTGATAGAGCAACGCTTTTGTAGGTGGTAGAGCCATAGAGCCAGTAATAGGTCGGCTCGCCCGGGGTAGTACCACCTTCTCACAGAAAACCGACGTGAAGTAACAGTACTTACATCGTTGCGTTTCTTCCGACCAGTAAGAACGCCAGAGGCCCACCTATCCTTATTTTCCCCCTCTCCTCTTCCCTTCCTCTCCCCTCTCAAAAAACATAGGCTGGCAACGCACTTGCGACTCCCCTGGTGTTGCAAGTGTCTATGGACGGTGGTGATCACTTAACATCAGGTGATCCACCTGTTCGTTTGCCTACTATGATAAAAAAAATTATCCATGAGTGTTTAAAAAAAAAAAAAAACATTCGGTAAATTATATTTCAATATTCTTCATTATATTTACATCCTTGTCTTCTTTTCTATATTTTAATTTTAGTTTTTATAGATGAAATAATTTTCACTTTTTCATTTATTCTAGATTTTCTTCAAATGTTTATCAATATTTAATGTTACTTAATTTATTTCAATATTATTGTTAGTGTATAATATATCAGTGTGATAAAGCGTTGTACAGGTTTTCAGTCTAGTGTTATTATTATTAGATTTATTTATTAGATATATACTAGCCAGTGCCCGCGACTTCGGTCGCATGGAATAGATACTTTGGGCTAACACTGACATGCAGCGGAAGCTGTCCAGAGGAAAAAAACGATTGTTAATCATTCTTCATTGGCGCTCTGCTCCTATTGGTTTTAGCGTGATGATATATAGCCTATAACCATCCTCGATAAAGGGGCTATATAACATTAAAAGAGTTAATCAAATCGGACCTTGAAGGAGGAGTCCGATTTGTGTCGCCGCACGCTTCGGACGTACGCTCGCGCTCAGTAAAGTGACCGTTATTTTTCGAAATATTTTCGAGTTGCGATCCGTCAAACGCGCTGAACGCACGCATTTGCGCGCCAGATGACTCGATGCCCAGCCTTGACGGCGAACGCATCTGCCAGATTTCTTTTGTTTTCGACTTCGGTACTCGCAGATTAGTGACGACCCGTTGTTTTTCGTGCTTCGTTGTGCTTTGTGTTTTATATTAATTCGACACAGCTGTGCCGCACGTGTGAAACATCTACCTGAGTGAGTGAGACATTCCCTTATTTATATATTTACCCGTTTATTTATATACTCATTTTTCTATTCCTTATTCTTAAATATCTTACCAACTATTATTTATTTGTTTAATTATCTATTTATTTCCTCATATATTTCGTTAATTTTTATCTATTCAGTGATAAAGTAATATATTTCTGTGCCTCCGTATATATGTAAGTACCTATTTATTACTATTTATTTAACCATTATTTACTTATGTTATAGTATTTTATTCATATACATGGTCCTCTGTCTCGCCCACTCATTTATTTATTTTGTGCTTTCGCTTTGTTTGGTTTTAAACAGTTCTCTTGGCCCGGACTCGATATAGTCCCGTAGCTTACCGTTTGGCGTGCCCCCCTGCCCTTAAGGCAGGGAGGTTGTTTCGCGGCCCCTCCCTTTCCTCGATCCACCGCGATGGATCCGTTAGCTGTAACCGATTATTTTCGCATAAATCTCCTCGAGAGCGGTTTAGATCAGGAGATTGTAAATTCAATTTACAACAATGTTATGTCGCAGGCCGCCGAGGGCCGTTTCGCGCTTAATATCCCGACCGCGAACTCTTTCGCGACTCTATCGCCGCAACTGCCTCTCAATGCGCGCGATAAAGGCCTACTTGAGGCCCCGATATCGAGCTCCAGCCCGGAGACCGGCTCCGAAATGGAGCTAGACGTAACGGCGTCCGCCAAGCCGACCGCGACCGCGATTCCTGCGCCTTCTGCGCAATTAGATAAAGACGGGTATACAACCGTCTCACATAAAAAGCGTCGTACGGCCAGCCCGACGGATTCGGGTTCCGTTGGCCCACAAAAAGTTGCCAATATAGATGGCGCTCGCGTACCGGCGACCTCGGCTACACCGCCGCGTAAGCCGAACGCGAGTCAAAATAGCAATAGCTCCGTCTCGCTCACTCAGGGTTCCGCAACTAGAAAGCCGCGTCCGCCGCCGCCTGTTACGATACAGGACAAATCGAAATGGACCGCCATTTCTAATAGCTTAAAATCGCGAAGTATTAACTACACGAATGCACTCAGCACCCCGGCGGGCATTCGCGTTAAATGTCCCACGTCGGACGATCACCGCGCATTAATCCGATTCCTCACCGAGATGAAACTCGCGTATTTTACGTACGCGTTAGAAGACGAGCGCCTCCTGCGTGTCGTGTTACGCCGAGTCCCGGCCGAAATCTCGGTCGAGGAAGTTACCCTCTCCCTTAAGGAGAAGAACTATCCAGTCCGCGAGGTACACCGTATGTACCGTCCAAGCACTCGCGCCCCTTACAACATGGTTCTGGCCATCCTCGACCGGTCGCAGGAGGGCAAGGCCATTTTTTCTCTCACGTCTGTGTGTGGCCTCAACGGGATCACCGTTGAGCCTCCACGCAAGACCCACATTCCTTCGCAGTGCCATAACTGCCTGAGTTATGGCCACTCCGCGAAGAATTGCCATCTTCGCCCCAGGTGCGTCAAGTGCCTGGGTGACCACGCCACGAAGGAGTGCGAGCGCGCTCCTGGCACTCCCGACCCTCCCAGTTGTGTGCTCTGCGGTAACGCGGGTCACCCCGCGAACTATCGCGGATGTCCCCGCGCGCCACGCACACAACGCCCTCGTCAGGCGAGGCAGGCGCCCAGGGCGTCTGCACCCGCCGCCCGCCGCCCGCCTCCACCTCTCATGTCCGTGGAGGCGTTCCCGGGCCTGCCGGGCGCTTCCCGCGCCCCGGTAGCGCCCGCACCTACACCACGCTCGCCACCCTCTGTGCTGCGCGCGGCCCAACCCGGGCGGGCCCCTATGGCCCCCTGGGCTCCCAGACCCCAGCCTCAGGCCTCTTCAAGGCCTCTGGCGCCGCCACCTAAGGCGACCCAGGCTCCTTCATCTTCTTCTCTCGAGGGGAAGCTTGACTGGATGGAGCAACTTCTTATAGAGCACGACATGCAGGAGGTGCTCGCCTTCTACGCCCTGGTAGAGGAGAACCCCCACGGGGTACAACTCATTAAAGCTCTAGCGCGCTTTCCGGCTATCGGAGCCACCGTACAGCGCCTCGTCCGTTCACAGTCGCCCAAATATTAGTTTTAAAATTCCCGGGAATTAATAAAGTAAAACCTCGCGGTCTTTGCCTCTCGTTTTTTAACGCGAGATCCCTACGGACACAGCGCGATCTAGTAGCTGACTTTTTACGCGATAGACAGATTGACGTTTTCCTCATCCAGGAAACGATGTTAAAACCGAGCATGCGTAATCCGAGAATCGCGAATTACTGCATAGTTAGAAACGACCGTGTCGCCCGCGGGGGTGGCACATTAATTTATTTTAGGCGGTCGCTGTATTGTATGCCGTTAGACCCGCCCGCGCTTACTCATATGGAAGCGTCAGTATGCCGCGTCGCGATGACTGGCCACTCTGATATTATTCTTGTCTCCGCGTATCTGTCACCGAGCAAAGAACTACTCAGATCCGATTTGCAGGCACTGCTCGACTTAGGTGACTCGGTCATTATAGCGGGGGACCTCAATTGCGGGAATGTTATCTGGAACAGTCCGTGTACTTCTCGTAACGGGAGGATACTCGACAAACTAGGTAGGGTGCTCGCTTTTGACGTCATAGCCCCTCCGGAACCCACGCATTATCAGGACAACTGCCGACCGTCAGTTTTAGATGTAGCTCTGCTGAAAAATGTCGTGCTTCCTGTACGACTCATATCAGTCATACACGAACTCGACTCGGATCATCGCCCGGTTCTATTACAGTTAGGACATAACTCTGACTTCAGCCCGACGCCGATCAGAGTGGCCGATTACGCGAAACTTAGCGAATACTTTAAAAATAGTCCGTCGCCCAACAGTTTAGATAGAATTCCGGACGTGTTGGTGTCTAAAGCCGACGCGGATTCGGCCATCGATTCCCTGGTTGATTATCTCCAGACCGCCGTCAGGGAGACCTCGAAAGAGGTACAAGCGGCGAACGAACGCCGTTTTATACTCCCTGATGACGTGAGAGCATTGATCACGGAAAAGAACGCCGCGACTCGTGCCCACGACGCTTACCCGACCGCTGAGAACCGCGAACGCTTACGTGTTTTACGTAAAGCAGTCAAGTCTCGCATTTCTGAGATCCGGGGTGACAGGTGGGACAGGTTTCTGGAGGATCTCCAGCCTTCTCACCTGGCATTCTGGACTCTCGCGCGTAAGTTCAAGTCCGATACGGTCATTCCTATGCCCCCTCTCGACAGAGGCCCCGGGTTGCCTCCCGCGTTCGATAACACTGACAAAGCAGAATGTCTCGCCGCGAGTTTAGAAAAACAGTGTTCGCCAAACACTAATAATACTGACCCTTCCATAATAGAGTCCATCGTAACAGCTGTAGAGCATGCACTCGCGTCTCCTCCGGCGGATACCCTAACCTCGATAACGTTTGACGAAGTCTCGGCCGCCATCAAGCGTCTCAAACCTAGGAAGTCCCCAGGTCCCGATGGGATCAGGAACGAGGTTCTGAAGCTCCTTCCTGACCACATCATAGCTCTATTGGTCTGCATCTTCAATGCGGCCGTGTCCCAGGGTCATTTTCCAGCCGTCTGGAAGAGGGCCGTAGTGATAGGGATTCACAAGCCCGGCAAGAAAGCTACGCTTCCCGATAGCTATCGCCCGATTAGTTTGCTTGATACATTAGGGAAACTTTACGAGCGGCTCCTTCTGAACCGTCTCCAGGTCACAATTAACGAGCAAAGTTTAATTCCACCCGAGCAGTTTGGATTTCGCGCCAAACACTCTTGTCCGGATCAAGTACTCCGCCTCACGGAGTACATCCTTTCTAATTTCAATAAAGATCCGCATCCGGAGCCGGATCCGCCCGTGAAAAACACTAATCCGAAACGTACAATAGCAGTATTTTTCGACGTCGCCAAGGCCTTCGATAAGGTCTGGCACGAAGGGCTCATATTCAAGTTAAATCAAGCCGGCAAACCCGATAGGTTAGTTCACATCCTCCGCGATTATCTAGGCGATAGAACCTTCCGTTTTAGAGTTGACGGCGAACTCTCATCGCCCCGTCCGATACGCTCAGGTGTGCCGCAAGGCTCAATTCTCGCGCCCACCCTCTTCAACCTGTTCATCAGTGACCTACCTAAGCTCCCGGGAGTCGAGGTAGGTTGTTATGCTGATGATACAGTCATCTACGCCTCTGGCTGGCAGCCGAGTAGACTTAGAGATCGCATCGAAAAAGCCGTTAGCACACTCGGTGATTGGTTTCTTCGATGGCGCATAGGTATTAACCCCGATAAGAGTACCGCGATACTCTTCGATCCTAGGTATCGCGCGAACAAGCTAAAGCCCATAAGGCTATACGATTCCGAGATACCTTGGACCACCGAGGTCAAGTATCTCGGCGTCACTTTAGATCGACATTTAACATTCGATTCCCACATTAAGAGAGTGCGAAACAAAGCCGCTATGGTCTTGGGTCGCCTCCATTATTTACTCTGTCAGAAGAGCAAACTGTCCCTCAGACATAAGCTCACATTATATAAAGTCTGTATTCGTCCGGTAATGACGTATAGTTGTCCGGTTTTCGCCCACGCGAGGAAGCTAGATACGCTACAGGTTTTGCAGACCCGGGCTCTGCGTAAAATCACCGGTGCTCCTTGGTTCGTCCGGAAGGCGGATCTCCACAGGGACCTGGAGGTGCCGTCCATCTGGGCGTATATTAAATCACTCTCTACTAGCTATTTCGAGCGAGCCGCGATTCATCCCAGTCCGTTAGTGGTATCCGCCGCGAACTACGAACCCGTGCCCAACGCCGGGCGTTATAAAAGACGTCCGCGACACATTTTTATCGACCCGCCCGACGAGATCACGTCAGCGAACGATCAGTACCAGCCTGTCCCTCGTAACAGAGCGTGCTCACGCCCACGCCCGCGTAACCACAGATCGCGCCGCCGTGGTCTGGGGGTTAACTTCGCTCCCGCACACCCGATTAGGCCTCCCACGGCAGCGGCTCAAGCCTAGGTTCGATCCCTCGGTAGGGAGCCCTTGAGTGCGTTGCTTGCGCGATACGGTGACACACCCATACATCACTGCTACAACACTACACGATCACCTCCACACACGTGCACGCCTACACGCTACACATCTTGTGGAAGGGTTATTTTGTGAAAGATTTTTCCCTTATCGAACTGAAAAACTCTCCTAATTTTCCGATAAAAATATATGGAGGAGTTGTTGAGGCGGATATGCTGGTACTCATATACGTTTCAACAACTCAAACATATATGAATAGTTAGCTAGGTTAGCTAAGTTAGGTCGCGATTTTTGCATGCAACGGGTAACAGCCAAGCCGAGGTGTGCCGTGCACCCTTGAGCTAGTTACCATTATAAAATCGGCTGAGTGCCTTAAGCGCTCGCCTTAGTAGTCCGGTGAAGCTGTTAAGACCTTGCTAGGTCAATAGCGTAGTCAGTTCGAGAAAAAAAAAAAAAAAAAGGACCAGTAGTTCCTGAGATTACCCCCTACAACGTCACAAACTTTACCTCTTTATTATATTAGTATAGATTATTCATAGGGCTGTTGACTCTTGAATTATCCACAATTGTGACTGAATTAATTAATTAGTATAATATTGAATATTAAAAATAGATTATGGGAATATAGGTAATTTCCAAAACGGTTAAAAATGAGGAAATCCTTTTATGAATAAAGATCGGTTTACGCAGGTAGCATCGTCATGATTCATTACTGCTACTGAGATTCGTCATCTTTCAGTTCACTGTTAGAAATGAACCGTATATAATTAACATTTCGTAAACTGTGACACAACTCACTAGACTTGTATTTATGTCGGAATCACGGATATTGATGAATTTTGTCAAAGTTGAGATTACGTTCTTTAAACTTTCACTGTTGTCAACATTTCATTGTTATTCTATAAGTATTGATATTTGCTTATTGGAGGGCTGATGTTACTTACGTCCGCAGAAAGTGTACCTCTTATTGGCCTGCATTCTGCCCAGGAGGTGCTAAAAAGTAACATACTGTTGTCCGCTGCACTGTCCAACATACATTGTACCTCGTAGTGACAAAATAATCAATCAATCGACGATAATCAAAAGATGGATACTCTATTTAGCCTTACGATTAAATAAATAAATATTGGTTTATACATTTGAGAGTAACTAGCTCCAAAACCTTTTTACAGGTGATCATGAAAGTTTGTGTATATTATGAAGAGATTATAATGTTATCCATTACACATTCGATTTAACACGTCGGGGTGAAGTTCTACAATTTTTTTTTTCGAACTAACAACGCCTATGACCGGGCAAGTCTTAACAGCTTCACCGGACTACTAAGGCGAGCGCTTGCGGCATTCAGCCGATTTTATTTGGGCAACTAGTTCAAGAGTGCACTGCATACCTCGGCTTGGGCTGTTGCCTGATACATGCAATTTGCGACCTATTTGTGCTAACCTAAGCTAAGCTACATATTCATATTTATATAATTTATTGAAACATACATGTGTACTAAGCATACATATCTCGAGAACTCTTATATGTATTTTGTGTCGGACAATTTTTCTAAACTATTTCAGTTCGATAAGGGAAAAATAAAACCCTTCCACTTTCATGTGTATGCATGTGTGCGTGCACTTGTGTGAAGTGATATCTGTAATGTTGTTGCAATGTTGTAAGATTTTGTATCACTCTATCGCGCGTGCAGCGTACTCAAGGGCTCCACGCCGAGGGAACGGACCTAGGCTTGAGCCTAGGGGGTGCCTAGTCTTCTAGATATAGTGTACTAAAGTTTTGTCTCTATCGCATAGCGCTCTATCTGCGCTAGACAAATAGAATACTATACGAAACCGAACTAAACCAACTATTGTTCTTCTCTCCGACGTAAGTACCAAATCAAAAGTCGGGCACGTCATTATAATTCGCTACTAAGTGGCTCCACTGTATATCAACGTGTGTGTCATTCAATATCAAATACACGAAGAATATGTACATAATATTTATTATGTTATAACTTTAGTGTTTATTACAACAAAAAATAATAAACGCGTATGGAGTCGTAGACAAAGTTGTTGTATAATTTAAAAGCTTATAAAAAAATACGAATAATTAGATGCACATATATTTTATTAGGTATATTGTGTTATTATTGAAAGAGTTGGCAAAGTTATAATAAGGTCATGGTTTAAAATTGTGTTCTGGTGATTGATTTGTCCGACTGCGTAATGCGGTGAATATACGTCATTACGGTTATTATGAAAGTAATTCGCTGAAATGTAGCTTCTGACATATTTTCTACGCAATATATCTCAATATATGTACCTATACTAATATTAATATACTAATTTAATATTATAAGAGGTAAAGTTTGTGAAGTTGTAGGGGGTAATCTCAGGCACTACAGGTCCGATTTGAAACATTCTTTCAGTGTTATATGGCTCATTTACCGAAGCAGGTTATAGGCTATACATCATCACGCTAAAAGCAATAAGATCGGAGCATCAATGAAGAATGTTTCAAAATCGGGGTTTTTAAAGTCCCTTTAAAAGAAATATTCCTTATTTATAAATATTTCTATAGTTTCTAATCGTTTGACAACAATCTCGCCTAATGTGAAATGACAATGTTGTTTTTTTTCGAAATGACTACGCTATTGACCCAGCAAGGTCTTAACAGCTTCACCGGACTACTAAGGCGAGCGCTTAAGGCACTCAGCTGATTTTATTTTGGCAACCAGCTCAAGAGTGCACGGCACACGTCGGCTTGGCTGTTGCCTGTTGCATGCAAAATCGCGACCTATCTTAACTAACCTAGCTAACTATTCATATATGTATGAGTTGTTGAAACGTATGTGTGTACCAAGCATACACGCCTCAAAAACTCCTCCGTATATTTATTATCGGAAAATTGAGAGTTTTTCAGTTCGATAAGGGAAAAAAAGTAAACCCTTCCACTTTCATGTGTAAGCGTGTAGGCGTGCACGTGTGTGGGGGTGATCGTGTAGTGTTGTAGCGGTGATGTATATTTGTGTGTCACCGTATCGCGCAAGCAACGCACTCAAGGGCTCCCTACCGAGGGATCGAACCTAGGCTTGAGCCGCTGCCGTGGGAGGCCTAATCGGGTGTGCGGGAGCGAAATTAACCCCCAGACCACGGCGGCGTGATCTGTGGTTACGCGGGCGTGGGCGTGAACACGCTCTGTTTCGAGGGACAGGCTGGTACTGATCGTTCGCTGACGTGATTGAATCAGGAGGGTCGGTAAAAATGTGTCGCAGACGTCTTTTATAACGCGCAACGTTAGGTACGGGTTCATAGTTTGCGGCGGATACCACTAAGGGATTGGAATGATTCGCGGCTTTTTCAAAATAACTAATCGTAAGTGATTTTACGTACGCCCAGGGATCTCTAGGTCTCTATGGAGATCGACTCTCCGGATGTACCACGGGGCACCGGTCACTTTACGTAAAACACGATTTTGGAGAATCTGCAGCTTGTAAAAGTTATCTTCGGACATATGCACAAAACGGGGCAGCTATATGTCATCACGGGATGGATACACGTCTTATACAAAGTGAGCTTGTGTCTGAGGGACATCTTACTCTTATGACAAAGCAACGGATGGAGGCGACCCAAGACCATAGCGGCTTTGTTTCGCACTCTGTCTATATGTGAATTGAACTTTAAATGTCTATCTAATGTAACACCGAGATATTTGATCTCTTCGACCCAAGGGATATCGATTCCGTATAGCCTGATGGTCTCAAATTTATTAGCGCGTTTCGTGGGATCGAAAAGTATTGCAGCACTCTTATCGGGATTAACTTCTGTGCGCCATCGGCGAAACCATTCACCGAGAGTATGAACCGCTTTTTCGATGCACTTCCTAAGAAAGTCCAACCGCCACCCGGAAGTGTAAATAACGGTATCGTCAGCGTAACAACCTACCTCGACCCCCCGAGACCGAGGTAGGTCACTGATGAACAGACTGAAGAGTGTGGGCGCGAGTATGGGTGGGTGGTATCGGGTGGGTACGCGAGATTTACATAATTTATGGATGAGCCCTCCGTGCCAGACCTTATCGAAGGCTTTGGCGATATCGAAGAAGACTGCAATTGTACGTTTCGGTTTACGTTTTGGATCGGCGTTAAATTTAGAGAAAATGTACTCCGTGAGGCGGTGAACTTGATTCGTGCAAGAGTGTTCGGCGCGAAATCCGAACTGCTCAGGTGGTATTAATTTTAAATCTGTAATCGAGAACTGGAGGTAGTTCAGAAGGAGCCGCTCGTAAAGTTTTCCTAAGGTATCTAACAGGCTAATGGGGCGATAGCTAACGGGAAGCGTAGCTTTCTTGCCGGGCTTGTGAATACCTATCACTATGGCCTTTTTCCAGACGGCCGGAAAGTGACCCTGGGACATGGCCGCATTGAAGACGCAGACCAATAGAGTTATGATGCGATCAGGAAGGAGTTTCAGAAAGTCGTTCCTGATCCCATCGGGACCTAGGGACTTCCTAGGCTTGAGACGCTTGATTGCGCCTGCAACTTCATCGAAAGTGATCGCGGTTAGGGTATCCGCCGGAGGAGACGCGAGTACATGCTCCACAGCTGATTAATCGAAATCCGTTATGGAAAGGGTCAGTGTTATCAGTGTTTGGCGAACACTGTTTCTTTAAGGTTGCGGCAAGGCATTCTGCTTTATCTATGCTATCGAACGCGGGAGGCAACCCGGGGCCTCTGTCGAGAGGAGGCATTGGAGTGACCATATCTGATTTGAGAGTTCGCGCTAGAGTCCAGTACGACAGGTGAGACGACTGGAGACCCTCCAGGAGTCTATCCCACCTGTCACCCCGGATCTCAGAAATACGAGACTTGACTGTTTTTCGTAACGAACGTAAACGATCGCGATTCTCTACAGACGGGTAAGCGTCGTAAGCTCGAGTCGCGGCGATCTTTTCCGTAATCAATGCTCTCACGTTGTCAGGGAGTATAAAACGGCGATCGTTCGCCGCTTGTACCTCTTTCGAGATCACCCTGACGGCTGTCTGGAGATAATCAACCAGGGAATCGATGGCCGAATCCGCGTCGGCTTTAAACACCAACACGTCCGGAATCCTGTCTAAACTACTAGACGACGGATTTTCTTTAAAATATTGACCGAGTTTCGCGTAATCAGCCACCCTAACCAACGGCAGGGTGAAGTCTGAATTGTGACCTAACTGTAAAACAACCGGGCGATGATCTGAATCAAGTTCGTGTACGACTTGTATGAGTCGTACAGGGAGCGTGATATTTTTTAAGAGAGCTGTGTCTAAAATTGTGGGTCGGCAATGATCCTGATAGTGCGTGGGTTCCGAAGGGGCTATGACGTCAAACGCGAGAACCCTACCTAGTTCGTCGAGTATCCTCCCGTTACGAGTGGTACACGGACTATTCCAGATAACGTTCCCGCTATTGAGGTCCCTCGTTATAATAATTGAACCTCCTAAATTAAGTAGCGCCTGCAAATCGGATCTTAGCGATTCTTTGTTCAGTGGCAAATTCGCGGAAACTAAAATAATATTCGAGTGACCGGTCATACCTAATTTACACACTGACACTTCCATATTGGTTAGTGCGGGCGGATCTAACGGCATGCAGTACAACGAAGGCCTAAAATAGATTAACGTGCCACCCCCGCGGGTGATACGGTCGTTCCTGACTATACAGTAATTCGCGATTCTCGGATTACGCATACTCGGTTTAACATTGTTTCCTGGATGAGGAAAACGTCAATCTGTCTATCGCGCAAAAAGTCAGCTACTAGATCGCGCTGTGTCCGAAGGGATCTCGCATTGAAAAACATAAGACATAGACCGCGTGGTTTTACTTTATTAAGACCCGTGAATTTTAAAACTTATTTAAATGTGGGTGACCGGGTGAGGCGCTGGATTATGGCTCCGATGGCCGGAAAGCGCGCTAGTGCGGTGAGAAGACCTAGCTCCTCCTCGACCTCTACGATGGCGTGGAAGGCGAGGACCTCCTTCATGTCGTGCTCGCGGAGTAACTGCTTCATCCGGTCGAACTTACCGGAGATGGAGGATGAAGAGGCATAGGCCGCCTGTGGCGGCGGCGCCTGAGGCTTAGAAGAAGCCTGAGATTGAGGTCGGGGGCCCAGGGAGCCATAGGGGCTCGCCAGGGTTGAGCCGCGCGCGGCACAGAGAGTGGCGAGCGCAGTGAGGTCGTGTGCGCGGGCTCTACCGGGGCGCAAGAGGCGCCCGGCAGGCCCGGGAAGGCCTCCACGGACATGAGAGGTGGAGGCGGAGGGCGGGCGCGGGTACAGGCGCCCTGGGCGCCTGCCTCGCCTGACGGGGACGTTGTGTGTGCGCGCGCGGGGACAGCCGAGATAATTCGCGGGGTGACCCGCGTTACCGCAGAGCACACAGCTGGGAGGATCAAGAGTGCCAGGAGTGCGCTCGCACTCCTTCGTGGCGTGGTCTCCCAGGCACTTGACGCACCTGGGGCGAAGTTGGCAATTCTTTGCCGAGTGCCCATAACACTGGCAGTTATGACACTGCGACGGAATATGGATCTTGCGTGGGGGCTCAACGGTGACGCCGTTGAGGTCGTACACAATCGTGAGCGAAAAAATGGCCTTGCCCTCCTGCGACCGGTCGAGGAGAACAAGCACCATGTTGTAGGGAGCGCGGGTGCGTGAGTGGTACATACGATGTACCTCTCGCACGGGGAAATGACAATGTTGTCTAAGGCCTAACCTAGAAGAGTACTGGCTCTTATGTGCTAACTCTGGTGCCAAATTTTCTGACGACATTCTGGTCGTCAGACAAATATTCTTAGCAATATTATATTATAAAAGAAGTATCTTTCTGAATATATGATGCTATGAAATTAAATTTAATTATTTGTTTTTAAATGGAATTGTAAAATACTAGGGGGTCAGCAAAGGTTATCCTGCTCTGAAAATAAAAAAAAATCTAGAATGAGATCACAGCACCACTTACTGGGTTCAATAGTGAATCTAAACCATTACTGAATTGAACACACTCAAAAAAATTCAAGAAAGTCGGTCCAGCCGTTTAGGACGAGTTCACTCACGTACACACAAGAGTCAAGAGTGAACCCTAAGAGCGGAAATCTTCCATCAGAATTCAGAAGTTCCTAGTTGATATAGAAGTTCTGTGTATAGGTTTAGGCTTTGAATAAATGGTTTATCGCGATACAGTGACACTGTCAATTTTCAATCACTAGTTGAACAACACATCACAGGTTATCCCCACATACACATATGGTGGAAGGGTTTTATATTTTTACATTGTATTTTATCTGGATTAGTTTAGATTAGCCTAGTTGTGTCAAATACGAAATACATGTTTGAATTAGTACGGCATGAATTCCGGTGCACATGTGTGTCTCTCGAACGTTTTAGATATAATAGCTAGCTTAGTAAGATTTGCAGGGTTGTATTCAAAGTAACAGCTCTAATCGAGGTTCAGTTTATCACCATTGAGCTTTTTGCCAAGCGGCGAAGTGCCTTAAGCGGTCGTCTAGTCTAGTCTGTTCTGTGTAGCTGTAAAGTCCAGTCGGCCAGTAACGTAGTCAGTTCGAAAAAAAAAAATCGACTGTTTATACAAACGATATACACACAATGAGTCATTGTGATGACAGAAACATTCCGCGGAAGCCTGTGTGTTTTCTTTTAACAACTGTTCTAATATTGATCTATAGTTACTAATTTTTAACAAACGGTTACAGATACAGATGGAATGATTTCATGTTATTAATTGAGGATTAAGGTTTTTTAGTATTTTCTATCTCTATTGTGTTATAATACGTCTGATATGCCAAGTCTTGTATGGTGTTCTGTTAAAGTGTTCGAAACTTGTAACATATTGACACTAGAAGTATGTAGTTACCACCAGTAGGTAAAGGCTTATTTGCGTTGAGTCAGTTATGAGTATCAATGCTGACGCTGAGAACTAACCTACATTTCTAATACACAGTCAATAGCGATAGTCATTTCTTGATAGTTTTCGCACGTTCGTAAATTCAGTAGGTCTAAATGAATTCTCGAAAATGGCATAGAAACAATATTTATTGTGAAAATATGTCAGTGTTTTTTTTTTCGTTTGATAATAATCTTACCTTATGTTAAATTATGCTATGGTCTACGATGTTAAATACACAAAACCTATAGGAGCAGGATTGGCTCTCAATGGTAGCTATGGGCACCATAGGTGCTTGGCGACAGGATGATAGTTAGTCAGATGGACATAAATCTCTATCACTATGCCATTCGCAAGTTTCCGAAATTATCTATAGACGTTATGTCCGAATACACTAACCAATGAACTATCATCGCTCCAATAATTCAAGAGCTCCGTACCAAAAAAATGTTGCCCAGATCTCGAGGACTTGTATTCTTTCTAACTCTAAGTAACGTGTTGCCCTTTTTTATATCATAGCAGACATACGGACTTGTAGGTCACCTGATGTAAGTGATCACCACAGTGCATAGACACACTTGCAACACCAGGGGAATCGCAAGTGCGTCAACAGTATGTGTTTCGGGGAGGAGTGAATAAGGATAGGGCAAAGGGAGGAGGAGGGGAGATGATCGTCCAGCATTCTCGCTGACCGAACGAAAAGCAATAATGCAAGCACAATGATCCGACATGCTGTAACCAATAATAGCTACATCGTGGCTCTGCCACCGATAAAACTTATGACTTTCACTTTTTTCTAAACCTCGATGGTATTAAAGCCTATTTATTTCCTGCAGAATATTTTGCAATGCTGTTGTGTGCATTACTTTATTTCCTGGAATTTTGGTATTTAATTTTCCATAAATATATGTTATATACCTAATTGTACCAATTTGAACATTAGATGCTAACTATCACTTAATTTACGCAAGCCAAATAGTGTTATTTTCTGTTGAGAGCAATCGATGTGTATATTTAAAACATACTAATCTTCGCCAGCAGCTTCGTCTGTGATTGCATTACAATAATAACAACAAGATGTTGCCTGGCGCCATCTGGTACCGAGTTACTATAAAACGGGCTGCATAAAAACGTTCTTCATGTAAAAATGTTTCGTTGTGCCAAGCCTCGTGATGATCAGTCAAACTATGTCGTAAGTCTATCGATCTAAATTATATTGATAAAATTCTAATTCGGTTCATTAGTTTTTATGTCATAGGAGGCAAATGAAGATGTGTGTCACCTGATGTTAAGTGATCACCACCGTCCATAGACACTTGCAATACCAGAGGAGTCGCAAGTGCGTTATCGGCCTGTATAGGGGGTCAATGTGGGGGGAAGAGGAAAGGAAGAGGAGAGGAGGAAGGTGAGGAGAGATGGGTCTCTGGCGCTCTCACTGATCGATCGAAACGCAATTATGCAAGCACTACTACTTTACGCTGGTTTTCTGTGAGAGGGTGGTACCACCCCGGGCAAGCCGACCCATTTTACGTACTTTATTACATGGTACTTACTATAAAGTGTAGATGTGGTTTAATTTTTTACGTCACTGCACCTATGTAAATATGGGGCGGTCAGCTAGTTTTAATATAAATAAATAAACCACCTAAAGCTTATGATTAATGTAGGTTTTACTAAAACTTGAATAACCTTTGTCATGTTTAATAAACTTCGAAGAAATAAAACAATGAACGATTCAGTTGCAAGTAAATTAAACGAATCTAATAATAAAGAGAACGTTATCGCTTTTTGACGTGCGTTTGACGAGGTCTTGCGGTCTGTGTACTGTATTGGCTGAGTAAGCGCATTTCGCATGTACTATAGAGATTGAAGCAAACATAAAAACAAGTCACTTCTACGAAATGGCTGCTGGATAACGTGCAGTTATTCGAAGTGATGATCGTTTAGTTGTATTCGATTCAAATACTGAATATGAAAGGTATGGGATCAAATAAAGTATCGAGTATACGAGATGGATCGATCGATGTAGGTTCGACCCTTTGCGAAAGAGCCGGAAATTTCGGCTAAGGAAATCGTGGTTATGAAACCATAGCATGGCAGAAGATCTTGTCAAAGCCCGCCTGCCTAATTACTATACTCACGTTTAAAACATACCATCAAAAGCCTATAGGAGACTCAGAATTTTTCAACATATAAAATAAGTAGCGGTCCCTGCGGACGCTGTCTTGCTTTGATAATTAAAAAAATCCTAAAAGCCAACCGCAGTTTCACTTACCCGGTCCAATTGTGAATCTAAACTGGAACACGCACACAAAATTTCATCAAAATTAGTCCAGCTGTTTAGGAGGAGTTCAGTGACATACACACATCCAGAAGAAATCTATATATAAAGATAAGAAAAATAAAAAGCCTTGTATTTCGCGGAAAAAATAAACAAAATTAATTGTTCACATTTAGTTCTTTTTTTTATCGTAGCACAGTAAAATGACTGCACTGTGCCTGATGGTGAGCACAGTACAATCCAAAAACAATGGTACCCACCGAGAGACACGCCATCCCTTGGTGGTCGCCGCTGTCATGCCGAACTCATCTTAAACTTAACCTACTTAGGTTTCTAATTTTAACACATAAAGACTTATATGTAGATTTTTTTTTGGTTGAAGGTCCCCTAAGATTTCCAGCGTTCCTGGGTTTGTTCTATCCAGTCATGACCAGCTATTTTGATGAGATCATCAATAATCGTCTTGCCTTCTCGTAAGAGATCTACCTCTATAGCGCTTACGCAATGTCCTGAACATGGTTACCTAGTAAATATTACCTGTTTTCCACACCACCAGTTCGACCTTATATGACATATCGTTCATGGACGCTTCCACTAAATAACTCCTCAGTGCCTTTGCTAGGTCACAGAAACGGGCTCTCTTTCGTTATGTATATTGCACCACGTCAGCTGCGTAGTAACATTGCATTGTTGTTCATATTCTACTGTCTGCATCATGATGAGTGATCTAAAGAGTTTTTTAACCTAATTCCCATTTCTTTCGTTGACAGCGGAATCTCACTCATCGGGCTCTGTATAGTTTTATAATATTTCTGTTTTGATATACATACATCTAAGTCCGCAACACATGCACTCACATATAGTTTTAAGGCCAGTATGGGATATATGTTTTTTGTTTTATTTATATAGCTATCATTACTAAGTATCAATCACTTTGTTATATTAGAGAAATTCTATTTTGGCTGTAGTTATTATATATTATAAGTTATTTTATAAAAACCCATGTAAGCTGTTGAATTTCCAAATAAATAAATAAAAACAAAAATATTGGACATGTATGAATACTGTGAAGCTTGAAGCGATCTCCTGGTCAGTGTCTTCCCTTCTTCCTATAAGATTGGGTGCTGAAGGTAAAGAGAGTTTGAAGGACGACATGACAGCGGCAATTGACGTAGAATAGTGAATCTTTTGGAAGTCGTTGTTATTTTTGGATTGCAGTGCGCTTAATATTATTTGAAAAAAAAAAAAAATAGGACCCACTCTTCTTGTTACGTCTACCATTCTTCACGATTGTAGCTTATTACTGCAATGATCTAATGGGTAATTATTCCATTTTATGAAGTTTATTACGATAGGTTTTTTTCTAACAACATAGTGGCCTTCTTGTCATTACATTCACGAGTTTTTTGTGACATTTGAGGAATAAAGCTTAATTTTATTATTTACAACGCACGTGCTGGATCAATAGTTAGAATTGCAGAAAGATAACATAAAGTGTCATCATCTATGAGAACACAATACAAATGAGTTCGCGGGCGGCCGCTAGTTTTATATAAATTTTAATGGTCGAACACTGCAAGCACATAATGGCTTTTGCAAGTCTCTTTTGGAAAGTCCTGAATTCACATAATCAAGCATTTTTTACTATAGATAATTAGACTACTTAGTCAATTCTGAATTGATTGTTTTCTCCAGTACTTCGACTCATTCACACACATTCTGCTCCATACAGGTGTGTGTAGATGGTTCACTTATCTAATATTTTTTAACACTTTACAGTTTTTAGCATTTATTTCACAATGTTATCTAATGATAAATGACGACGCCATGTGGTCTAAGATGGTGAACACACTGAATCTAGAGGGTGCTGGTTCTTATGTTGCCGAAACACATAACAGGTGCTTAAAGATAGATTTTTAATTTGAGGGTGGTAGGTACCCAGGCAGACTTAGAAAAAGCCCTATCCCGTTCGAGGCTCGATTTTCCAAAATTGGTATAGATTTAAGAGAAATAAAATTTGGTGCATAGACTTTGTCTTATGAACTTTGCTATATAGAATTCTCACTGTAGGAGAATTAGAAAATCGTCTGCTGAAATCTGTATTAAACATAGTCCATTCAGGTTTTATCCTTTTACAATTTATATTACAAATTTCAAAGGCTTTTTTCCAATGAACTGTATTCTTGGAGCGGGGTGAGACGGCGAACCTCATCTCCTTTCGCGGCGGTAAGGCGACACCGCTAGAACTCCCGCGTCTCTCGCCAGTCGCACCACAGCACGCGTCGACTCGACATGTAAGTAGCATTGCTGTCTGTGCCTCATAGTGTAGTGAAAAAAAATACAAGTGTTTTTTGTAACTCAAGGTGCATTGATCTTATACGTTTATTTGTCGAATTCCGTTCGGTAAGTAGGGTGATTTAGTGTTGTGATCGAATCGTGGGGCATTTCGAAATATTTTTGTGTAGAAATTTCATAGTTAAACCCTTGCTTGGGGCACGTGCCTCGATTACTTATTATAAAGTTTACATGCTTTATTTTTATTTCGAAATACATAATATGCATTTATGGTTATGTAAATATGATTACGAACATTGATCGGCCTGTTTTGCTTTTTTTTCGGTTAGGTTGCCAGGATTTTTGTGACCGTGTTTCGTGTCTATTTTTGAATATCGCGGTGCTCGGTTTCAAATTCTTTAAGCCAATAGAAATCGTCTAATTTGAAGTTCCCCGCGTTTTTGGCATGCAGCCAGGCGGTAACCAATGGGATTCGGCGCGGGATGTGGGTGTCGATTAATGCGCCTGCGCGTTACAGCTAACACATTTTGGTATAATTTTTCAGCAGCGTTATATTTAGAAACGACATATTCAGCCAGCTGCTATTATGAATTATTTCTACACTCGATATAAACTCTATTATGCAATATTATTTTTATAATATGTTCTTTGTAATGTATGTAGCTACATAACAGAAATAAGTATATATGTGACTGTTTCGAAAAAAATGCTACTAAACACTTGAAACATCAGAATACTGATGGTCACCTTGAAATCGAAACAACTGTCAGGAAGCCAAGGTTATGATCGAAACATTCTATGATGAATAAATTATGATACTTAAGATTTATTTAATTCACGAAAAATTAACTAATAACGTTCTGCTACTTCTATTGCCTTATACATTTTTAGAATAAAGAGGATAAAATTATATTTTACGTATTGATTAAACTAAAAATATAAACCAATATTTTTATGTTTTTTATGAAAACGACTAGGAGCAAGAGAGAAACCGTCTACGTACATTTAAACATAAACAATCTTTGATTACACTAAACCGGAAACCATATGTATTATTAAATTGTTTCGAATTACTTTAGAAATTAAAATACACTATGTTTTAGAACAAAGGTTTAGGATTACCACGTAAAGCGTTTACTTATGCACTGAAGAATTCTAATATGCTTATGACGTCATAGTACTATGAAACTGTAATGACAATAAAAAGAATTCTCTTGCCTGAATACCGTTAGATTGATTAGATGATTAGTGATACTTTTAGTTCCCTTACGGATACTCGTGGTGATATCCAGCCTTTGTCACCTCAAGGCCATCAGGCCTAGGTCATTTCGCAAACCTTATCAGATTCCTTTTGTGTTTTGCATTTAGGAATGTCAAATAGAACAGACCGACTACATCAACAAACCTTATATTTGATACTAGTTTGCCCGCGACTTCGTTCGCGTGGAATAGATACTTTGGGCTAACACTAACACGCAGCGAAAACTCTCACGAAGAAAAAAAAAACTATTTTTAAACATTCTTCATTGGTGCTCCGCTCCTATTGGTCTTAACGTGATGTTATATAGCCTATAACCATTCTCGATGAATGAGCTATATAACACTGAAAGAATTATTCAAATCGGACCAGTAGTTCCTGAGATTACCCCCTACAACGTCACAACGTCACAAAGTCACAAACTTTAACTCTTATAATATTGGTATAGATGTAGATTATTTTTGTTGAGGCAGGAACACCTCGCGTCTGAATATAACCCTCGCACCTAAACACAGCATTACATGTACTGTTAAGTAGCTAAAGAAAGACTGTTTGTATCTGAATGAAAGGTATCATATCTTCTTTTCGGTACCTCTGATAAGGCGTTTGCAAAACTTCATGACGATCGGATTAGCACTTAATGCGTAAAAGCGTAACAGACAAACAAACTTGTATTCGTTATGTATTAGCAATGGTTATATTTATATGTATTTATATAAGCTGTGGCAAACGGTTAAGAACATCTCCGTTCTCTATTTATCAGCCGATTTTCATTCTTCTTTTATATTGTAGCATTACGAGCTCTAGTGTTATGAAATTGGAAAAGTTTTTTTTTTCCTCTACGGTCCAAGTTGACAACAGGACGAGCACTCGCATTATTAATTGTTTATTAAATTAACCAAATTAATTAAAACATATGAATATGTGCGCTGCCTAGAGATTCATTGGAAGTCGGTGCCAACCGAAATTTTAAATTTTTTTCCAGGTAGAAAAGTATATTATATCATAAAAGTATAGTATATTATACAAATATACATCGCGAGACGCGAGAGTGGACTTAAACTTTGTACCTATGTAGATGATATGATTTACGGTTGGCACCGACTTCCAATACATCTCTAGGTAGCGCATATATCCATATGTTTTATTTAATTTGGTTAATTTAATGAACTATTTATTTTCCGATTTTTAGTGCCTTATGATTCTTTGATTGATATTGAAGTCGGTTTTTTTTTCATTTTTAGTGTACATAAATATAAACTATATTTTACTAGCAGTGCCCGCGAACTTCGTTCCGCCTTAAGTTCATATGATGTCATTTTTAGTTACCACTGACTTTTATCGGATTCGCTTGGGTTAATGTCGATTTGATTTATACCTCGGGAAGAGTACATTTTTTTGGGAATAGAAGTCTGTATTCCTTTTTTTGCTAACGTGGGAAAATCTCTTATGGATACGCCACCTTCTCGGTGGAGACAGTGTGTTATGTTCGACTCGCACGGACTAAAACCTCACGGTGTACCGACAGACCGCATTTATTGGGGTGGCAAGAGAATTCTGTACACCTATCATGATCGGTTAAGTAGTTGAGATGTGAAAACAAACATACAAATGTTCACATACAAAAACGAACAAATATTCACATTTTCAAAAAAATATAACTGCACAATACAAAGACTGTAACATAATAAAACTGTAACATTATAATGGGTATGGTAACGTACAGTCAGCAGACAAAGGAAATGTAGTTGTATTCAATGGAATATAATAAAACCGGTGTGGTTTATCTGACGGTGCGCGTTGCCGAATGAAATTATTTCAAGAATGCATGTTTGCGCATAGCAACGATTACACGCACAGTGTTTGAGTAAGACTTGCTTACACATTAAGTTTCCTTTAATTTTTAGTTTTGTTATAAAATACTGATGTTGTATACATTGTTCCTATATATCATAGGAGGCAAACGAACAGGCGGGTCACATGATGTTAAGTGATCACCGCCATCCATATACACTAAAACCCCAGGAGTCACAAGTGCGTTGCCAGACTGTGTTTGGGGGACGGGGAGAGACGTAGTCCGGTGAAGCTGTTAAGATCTTGCTAGCTCAATAGCGTAGTCAGTTCGAGAAAAAAAAGGTGGACGGGGAGGGAGGAGAATGATGTGGAGAAAGGACGTGGGCTTCCGGCGCTATCACTGACGGAACGAAACGCAACAATGCAAGCACTGTCACTTCACGTTGGTTTTCTGTGAGAGGATGGTACTACTCCTGGTGAGCCGACCCACATTCATGCTGAAACCAGTAATAGCTTCAGCGTGGCTCTAGCACCTACAAAAATGTTTCTTATATATTGGATTAAATATTTTACAAATATACAATTAATTAAATATGATTCAATGAATTAAATTCAGTAATTTTCAAGTTTATCGTGAACAGGCAGACCGACACAAAGACAGAAGTGGCAGACGACTTTGTTTTATACTATGTAACGGCGATTTTTTATAATTTGACACGATTTAATGTCAATTTTTTTTACTTCATTTATTCTATCGTATAACAATAGTAGTTTTAACTAAACTTAAAAGTTAACACGTTGTTGAGCAGCAGTCCAATATATTTTTATTCATTATTTTGTCCTTTTTTATTTTTGTCTGCTATTTTTCGATGTAATAATAAATTATAGGTATTTCAACCTCTCTAGTTATTTAAATACATTATTTGACATCAATGTAATTATTGAATTTAATTTAAACCGACACCTGCGAAATATGTAAATAAAGAGACGGGTATAAATTTTATTTATGTGAAATTGTAACAAATGTTCGATATTCATATGTAGGGTCATATGGAAGGTATAGAGTAGGTCCGATGACCGCGTTCTCGTGCCGAAGACCCTTTGAAATTTATCGCGAATTATGTATGAGTCATATCGTGGAATGCTTTTCTTTTGAGTCATCATCAGGCTTTAAATATTTCGTCTTTTAAAATGGTCTTAAAATTTGCATATCAATGAAGAAATGTAAAAAAAAATTATCGTAGGCAGTGGAAATACATAAGAAGTGAATAACGTATAGGTATAATTAAATTAACATAACATTGACATATAACTAAAAAGTACCCGGACGACCGAGCCTAGGTCGGTTCTTTATATTATATTGTAGGTGGTAGAGCCCCACTGAAGCTATTTTTGGTTTCAGCATGAATGGGTCGGCTCCTCCGGGGTAGTACCACCCCTCTCACAGATAACCGACGTGAAATGACAGTGCTTACATTGTTGTGTTTCGTTCGGTCAGTGAGAGAGCCGGAGGCCCACGTCCCTCTTTCCTTCTTTCCCTTTCCTTCCCCTCCCCCTTCTCCCATATACAGGCTGGCAACGCACTTGCGACGTCCCTGATGTCGCTAGTGTCTATGGGCGGTGGTGATCACTTAACATCACGTGAGCCCCCAGTTCGTTTGCCTCCTTTGATATAAAAAAAAAAAAAACATTTTTAAATTAAAAAAATCTTAATTCTGCACAGAATTAAATCTTAATAAAAAAAATGTATCAAAAACGATATCTCTTTTGTTGTCACTCGGATTCGAAATGGGGATAGACGGATTTTCGAAGCAACCGATTTCCAACTCAGCTAGTTTTGACAACTATATTCTAGCTATATTTTTTATTGTCTGAAAACTCAGATAAAAAAAAAATTCTATGAATGTAATGTAGCTTCCTAAGTACATACTAAATTTCACGGAAATCGCTCTCGCCGTTTCCAAGATCCTGAATATATAATATTATAAAAATATACAAGAATTGCTCGTTTAAAGGTATTAATAATATATTAGATAGAAACACAGTGTACTGAAAAGATAAAATGAACATATATCGACACACATCCAAATTTATAACAATGAATACTCTCGTGTTTATTAAACATAATAATCAATTACTATCTTTTCAATTTGATAAATAAATTCCCAATAAAATACGACTTTA
The DNA here is from genome assembly GCA_014332785.1 of Antheraea mylitta. Classification (NCBI taxonomy): domain Eukaryota; kingdom Metazoa; phylum Arthropoda; class Insecta; order Lepidoptera; family Saturniidae; genus Antheraea; species Antheraea mylitta. Next base: position 4,765,810 of record JACEII010000012.1, on the reverse strand, counting down.
CCGTAGGTGTAAATAAGTCGTAAGTCTGAGCGATGAAACATCGTCCGACATTCATATAGGCATTCACATTTGGTTCTTACTTGACTCTCTATACCCTGCAACTTGTCACACAGTTCTTTCGCATTATTATTTTTATCTCGCTTAATGTACTCTTTGGCCTACAACTTGTATGATATTTATCTGCTTCTAAGTTCTGTAGCTTACAATTTCCCTCAATAATTTCTAAATATAACAAACAATTGCTATATATTTAGTACTAGCCTCTACCCGCGACTTCGTTCTCGTGGAATATACACTTTGGGCTAACGCTAACACGCCGCGGAAGCTCTCAAGACGAAAAAAATCCCCAATTTTTAAACATTCTTTATTGGTGTTCCGCCCCTATTAGTCATAGCTTGATGATATATAGCCTATAACCATTCTCGATAACTGAGCTATATAACATTGAAATAATTATTCAAATCGTACCTGTATTTCCTGAGATTACCCCCACAACGTCACGTCACAAACTCACAAACTTTACCTCTTTATAATATTATAGTATATATAGGTCAGTCCAATTATTCAATGTCATCGTTAGAATCTATATTTTCGCTTGAGTCCACAATACATGATGTCTAAATACATTTTTTTACATAGAAATTTGCGAGAATATACAAAAATTGTAATAGGTACATTTTTAGAGCCTACAATAACATGTGTTGCGGCATCATACTAATCTAGCTGTTAAAGTTCTTAATAGTTACTGAAAGGCATTGCACAGTTTATCTGTGTATTTAGAAATACGAGCCTTTACAGACGAATTCCTTAAATAAATTAGATAAACACAAGTAACGGATTTTTGACAAAGGAATCCTAATAAAAATTCTTTCATTCGTTCCAAAATATTGCACAGTAAAAACCATTGGGCACATTCTTTGTATAAAATACAAATATGTTTTATACGAGCTGTGCCCCCGACTCCGTTCGCGTAGAACTTTATGTAAAAAACACAGAGATTAATAAAATCATCTGAATGTATTAAGTTCATTTGCATTTAGCTCGTACTTAAGTCGCGTCGTCATTAAAATAACAATAACTTTTAATAAACGAAACGGATGTTAATGAAAGAACAAATGTTATTCGAAGATATATGCTTTATGATTTTCTTTGTTTTATCATGAAGGCAAAACCGTAGCTGTGATGCTTGTCCAAACATACAGACAGACAGATATTTTTAAAAGTGATTGAAATGAATTTTATTTCTTTTTCCTAGACAACCGTAACAATTTTTTATACAAAAATCTAAAAAGTCCAGACACGTTAGATTTAGCACCTAGACTTAGACTAGCACCTACTTCATCCGCGTAGTAATAGTTATTCTGGATTAACGCTAACACGCAGCAGAAGCTCTAGAAAGGAAAAAATTATTCATATCGGGCCAGTAGTTCCTGAGATTACCCCCTACAACGTCACAAACCCACAAACTTTACCTCTTTATAATATTAGTATAGATTCTAAAAAACAATTACCAATTTAAAACCATCCAGAAATTCTAATACCTATGTAAACCTTTTTTAGTCGTATTCTAATTGAGTTTCTATGTAATCCGCTAAATATGCTTTAGATATCAAGTATTATTAACTATTTGCTTTAAAACTGCTGTTTTAATACGAAAAGGTCTTTTACCTTGCCTGACGGTATGCGCATTGGCAAATTATAGACAGTTCGTGTAAATAATTGCCGGTTCAAGCGCGCTTAAACAAATTGTTTTCTGCTAAATGTTATATACCTAATAATAGTTATTTTAAAATATTTCTGTTTCTTATAACGAATGTGTTTCGCATGATATTAGTAGTTGTTTACTAACGTTGCTTACTTTCTTAAAGGGGTGTTAAATAATTACATGACTTACAAAGAGGGAGAGGTTTTCAGTAAACAGCGAAGCGGGGAGTGTCAATAAATCTAATACCTTTAAAAGAGGAACTCTTGTATATGGTATTTTATATTTGTATATAATCAGGATCTTGGAAATGGCGTCATCTATTTCCGTGAAACTTAGTACGTAGATAGTTTCAGGGACGATAAATAGATCTAGTTAGATGTAATTAATAGAACATTTTTTACCTGAATTTTCAGGCAATGAAAACATATAGCTAGAATATGAAGGTAAATTTCGCCGGCGCTTTCAAAACAGAAATAGCTCAGATGGAAATCGGTTGCTTCGAAAATCCGTCCAACCCCAGTTCGAATTCGAGTGACAGCAGAAAATATATTTTTTTTTTCAATATTTTTTTTTGTGAAAAAATGTTAATTTTATAAGGCAAACCTAACAGTTTATTTCAATTTAAAAATTTTCATAAAGCGTTAAAACAATTACATTTTGTATTAAATATTATATTCTCTAAATTCTCATAAATTATATTAGTATCAAGACTTTAATATTCAGTTGTGTCAAGCTAAAATAAATATAAAAACATATCTACTAAATCAAATTAATAAAAATTAGATAGCAAATCTCACGAGAGTGTGGGTCCTTACACGTCTAAATTTCAACTGTAAGAAGGGTTTATATTTAAAAACTTAATAAACTTAAAATTAATAAAACTTAATTATAATCAATGAGCGCGCCTAACATCTAAACCAACACTTAAAGTTTTTACAGTACCAATATCATTCCAGTAAATATGTCTTAACTGTATATTACTAATATTTCAAATTATAATCATGTCACAAAAAAGGTTGACTCAAGTGATACAGATTTTCAAAAATTTTGGAAAAGGATATACTTAATTCGAAAACAATCAGTTTTCTGCAAATAAATTCCTTTAGCTACTCTCTATTTGTATACTCTTGGAATTCCCAGTTGCTTTGTAAAACTCCTTCGTGTTGTGATATGTATAATTGCACTTCGAGTTTCTGAACTATTTTTTGGGATTATTTCATTACCTCTAATATAAATATACTAGCCTCTGCCCGCGACTTCGTTCGCGTGGAATTGATACACTAACACTAACACGCAGCAGTTCTCAAAAGGAAAAAGCATCCCGATTTTGAAACATTTTTCATCTGTGCTCTACTCCTATTGGTCTTAGCGTGATGATATATAGCCTATAACCATTCTCGGTGAATGATCTATATAACACTGAAAGAATTATTCAAATCGGACCAGTAGTTCCTGTGATTACCCCTTACAACGTCACAACATCACAAACTTTACCTCTTTATGATATTAGTATAGATATGTAATAGCAGAAACACGTCCTGAACGCGATTGAATCGTAACTAAGCCCTTCGTTACAAGATCATTGCACCCTTGTTTCTATAAATAGTACCTATACCTTACTATTGCACTTATGCCATATCCGTTTCACTTTCTGTAGAATCAATTTATTTTAGCATTTTCAAATCTTGTAATGATTTATGGAGGACAGTAATGAATTTCTTATAGCAAGTATCTCAATATAGAATTCAATGTTTTAAAAAAAAGATTATTATTTCCATTTAAATGTAATGGATCTAAAATCATACTGTCTGTTATCATTGTTGATTACATACATTATTTTTGTAGTATTTCGAAACAATAATTGAAATAAAATAATAAAAAAAATATATAAAAATTATAGTACTTTATATTATATTATAGTACTTAAATCAAAATAGATAAAAGCCAAAATATTAACGCATATTATTAGTTAATTTTTTATTTACAATTTGGGGACACGAATTAAAAGTGATTTGTTTGTTACAGCTATTTATTTAAGAAGGCAGACACAAACAAACCGACAAAATGGACGCGATCAAGAAGAAGATGCAGGCGATGAAGCTGGAGAAGGACAACGCGTTGGACCGCGCCGCCATGTGCGAACAGCAGGCCAAGGACGCCAACCTTCGCGCCGAGAAGGTCACTATACACAACATTCTACCTTCATCTTACAACTATACATACTCTTTTGAGATTTAATACCTCTAATGTAATACTTAAAACCTCGTTACGGGTAAATGCTTATTTCGATCAATCCGAATGAAACGTAAAGAGTAAACGTAAAGTAAACTACTCTGTATTTACTGCTTTTGTTAACAAAGAAGTTATCGTTGAAGATTTGGCTATTTTATATAAAATTCAATATTCGATTCCTTATAGAAGAACCAACTAGATTTATAGGGTATGAACTTTTATTTCGCTTTCTGAACTTCTAAAAAGGTTATCTGTAAATCGAGTTTCAGTTCCACAAAATAGGTACAAAACCTAGTATCAGCAAATACAATTAACATAAAAATAATCAGTATTGATATAAAACTGAACTGAATGAAATGGAGGCAGAATTAAATAAATAAAAGTGGAAGGAAATGTTGTATGTAAATATTAATGAGTAGAAAGAACGATAACAGACTATATATGGCAAATCTAAAAGATACTAAATCCTCTATAGAGCTACGAATGCCTAAGATACTTTATCAAAGATAAATTTACCTTGTTGCATATTAGAACAAACGAAATGCAGTTTCATATTTCGCAGAAATGTTCTAGGAAAGTCATGTGTCAAGATAACACTCTTGTCAACATTATGAGTACATTAGAATTAATTATGATGCATACCGATATGATTTACCTTGCACAGAAGATATTTTCCATCAGCATCCTTTTTGTTAGCAATTTTTTATTAAGCCTTATTGAAATATCTTTCTCTGGGGTTTTCTGTTTACATATTTATTATACGTTAATGATCAAATTTCTATATTTCATAGTCGACAGTCAAAGAAATTTGCAATGAAAAATGTTATAAGATATGGTGCAAAACTTGTTACAATATATAATACTATCTTTAGCTCGCGGCTTTATTCGCCGTTATATTGATTTGACAGATCCCTCGGGGACAATACTCTTTTGTGCGTTAAAGATACCCTATGAGCTTTTCTGTACACTTGACAGTGTGTGTGTGCAAACATTAATAATGATAAGTTGAATTGTTAAGGCTTGAATCTGAAACAAACAAACTCACATTCCCACTTATAGTATAATATTAGTGCAGATTATAGTGGTTTATTTCTTGTTAATAATATATATTAGCAAATTATAAAAAAGAAGTTGAAGCAGTCATTAGTACTGCCGATAAAAGTGAATACTCAAAACAATGGAATATCTGTGTTTTTTTTATTGTTAAGCCAATTATTATATTTTGAATTATTTCGAGGATATCGGTGACTCGAACCTCTTTTTTTGTTTTATATAATAGTAGGCAAACGAGGTAGGTGGTCATCTGATGTTAAACCATCACCACTGTTCATAGACACCTACAACACCAGAGGAGTCGCATGTGCATTGCCAGCATGTGTTAATGTGTTAATGGGGAAGGAGGGAGGGTAGGGGAAGAGAGGGAAAGAAGGGGGAGCGAGCTGGGCCTCCGGCGCTTTTACTGACCAAACAAAACGCAACAATGCAAGCACTGTTACTTCACGTCGGTTTTCTGTAAAAGGGTGGTACTACTCCGGACAAGCTGACCCATTCATGCTGAAACCAGTTATAGCATCAGCGTGGCTTTACCACCTACAAACCTATAACACCTATAAGTTATTTCCCTACCAAAACTCGCTTAACGCAGCTAAAGAAGTTTTGACTTCATAAATTCTTAGTAGGCATATATTCAGACTCAAACGTTAGTATAAAGATTATATACTTTTTGTTTACCATTCGGTAATAGTTTTTTATATAAAGTATTATAGAAATAATACCCATTTTAACAAGATATATAAATAGTAATCTCATTATGAGAGTTGTGACGTTTACAGAGTTGCTGGGTAAAGGTCGCTTAGTTGCATTACGAACTATACGCATTTATATACGTATTTCAAGGTAATAATTATTGTACAAAGCCGACGCTTAGGGTGTCTTGTTAAATTGGCGGAATAAACGTAATGAGTTGTTTAATAGCTCAAAATTTATTAATATTTCAAACGAGTAATGAATATTAATGTAATTATAAAAAACTGTATTTTTTTTCTATTGTAATCTACTTTTTAATTCGGTTTTTCCTGTTAAATATTTTATTAAAACCAAGACATATTTAAAACACTGAATTGATCACAAATTCTCAAGTACCCAAAAGGTAAACTTTTGATATCAAATAATTTTAATGTTTCATTGAAGGTTTTCACACGATTTTATATTCTAGAATATTCTTTAGCTTTTCATAATGGAAGCTTAGCATAGAATATTACTTACTTACTTTGAAGTAGAAATTCACGTATCTTCACTCTCTGTCAACAGCACTATAGTAAACTTTTCCTTTATAATTTTCTATAGCATCATCAAGACTACTAGTGCTCAAAATTAATTTACTGAAAAAATAGTCGTTATAATTAAACTAACTTTTACCCGTGGTTTCGCTTGTGTTAACGTAAATTTGACCTATCCCTAGAAAACAGTTATTGATGATCGGTTGAACAATTAGACCTGAAAGTGTAAGAAATAAATAGACAAACTCATATTCACATTTATAATATTAGTTTGAATAGGTACTATCAAAAATCAAAAACCTTTTTTTTTCGAACTGACTACGCTATTGACCTGGCAATGTCTTAACAGCTTCACCGGACTACAAAATCAAAAACCTTCGTGACTTTTACGTGCACAACTTTACACAGCCTTCTTTAATTAACAAAAGTAAATATATGTACAAATGTATATATGTTAAAATATATATTATCAAGATAGAATACAATGTCAAAACATAATGTAACGTGATGTTTACGAATACATAAAATCAACTCATTCAAGGAAAAACCGGTATATAATTAAGATAAATTTATTTATCTTAAATTTTTAATTATTATTTATTGAATCAACGTTCCTTTCAATATTGGTCAGAAGGTTAAACTTTTTAAGCCTAAAACCTATAGTTTAAACATGGTAGATACACATTACAGTCTTTTAAATATCTCTAAATAAAGAAATACTTTTATATACCTACTAAGATAAGACTATATGTTTTTAAAAACCTTTTATTGTTAGTTATGCTAAAACGAAACTACAGATGGCAATTGAAAATCGGGATACCGACTGCATTTAATTTTATACACATCTTTTAAGCTTTGTATTCATGTACTGTGAATTGTTTCAATAGAATATCATATTAATTTTTCAAATTAAATCACACGGCACATAACCCTTAAGATCCCTTAGTTAGATTAGTTATGTTTGACAAAGCAAAATTTTACCCATGCCCTTATTCGACGAAGTTGCCACGATTTAATTTTAAAATTAAGCGAGTGTTTAAAAATAAAAAAATAATAATAGCTCGTATCATAAACTCAAAAGTATAGTTCAATATATTACTATTACGTTTTTGATCTTTTCATAAAGTTATAAACATTATAATTATACAATATCCGATGTAGCATACAAGAACATATAGCAGACATCAGTGTATTACGAATTAGGTTCTAATTTTTTTTTTATGTATAGGCGGAAGAAGAGGCCAGACAGCTCCAGAAGAAGATCCAGACCATCGAAAATGACCTTGACCAGACACAAGAAGGCCTTATGCAGGTCAACGCCAAGCTCGAGGAGAAGGAAAAGGCTCTGCAGAACGTAAGTACCTACTAGATAAATATTGCTTTTAAAAAGGTACACAACGAGCATATGTATGGGAGTAGTAGTAGAGGCCAACTAGGATTGCCAACTGATCATAATACACATTATTGTACTGTATATAATGTAATGCTAATATAATGCTAAACATTTTCGGTCTCAGATAAATCGCGAATTGTACGTATCAGGCAACAGCCCAAGCCGAGGTGTGCCGTGCACCCTTGAGCTAGTTGTCAAATAAAATCGGCTATGTGCCCTAAGCGCTCGCCTTAGTAATCCTATGAAGCTGTTAAGGCCTTGCTAAGGCAATAACATAGTCAGATCGAGAAAAAAAACTATATATTGTTTGGACGCGAAGCATATAGATTTATACATCTTTATTGTAGGCAATTGTTAAACGTAGCCTGAACATTAGCAACATATGAATTATGTAAAATGTAATAAGAAAATATATTTTTCTTTAATTACATTTCACATACAATACAGTATTTTACAGTATGTTCTGAAAAAAAATGTTATCTGCAGAAGATGTATTGATTTTAGGGCCACCGAGATTACGGAATTAGTCTATACTTCATCTTTATAGACTAACTTTAAAAATAAAGTAATTAATAAACGTGAAAGCAGTTCAATACGTATATTTAAAAGTAGCGAACGAACCTTTTGCTGATTCTAGTTGGAACGTGGTGTTATAATAAATATATAGAACAACATATTGAGTTACAAAATGATCATTACATACTTTAAACGTCGCCGAACAAAAGATAACCAAGGCTGATCGTTAAAGATACTTTTATTCGGAGGTAGTTTATTTCACTGTAAATAATCAATATATTAGAGTAAATATTTTTTTATTTTCTTAAAGATACTAAAGAAAAAAAAAGGTAATTCAACGACGCCGTGGAGTGGTTTTGCATGGTTCTTAGCATCAGGCGTTGTTATTCCAAATAATTATAAATCCTAATAAATAGCATATGCCTTTGTGTTAATATTACTGTGCCAAGAGGACCCAAACGGTAGCTTTTATACGATGAGCATAATTGTTTGCTCTCTGTATAAGTATGCTATGATGTATGAGTATATAAACTGTCTATTGTCATTGCGAATTTTGCTATTTTGGATATAATGGCCTTTTCCATCATTATTGTTACACCAAACAAGAGATGGTGATGGTAGTTACACGTTACTATATTATACTATTATACTTGGCATTAGTACTGATTAATTAGAATCTAATATAAGAATATCAAGATTGGCAGGTGAATTTTGAATTGTGTCACCAGAGAAGTATTTGCTTTTAGTGCCAAAACCTTGACCTATAAACCATCAAAAGAGAATATTTTTGTACTATAAAGAATTTTACACTTCGATGATATTCAATAAAGCTGTTCCATTGTGTAATTAGTAAAAGTTTAAATAATATGGATCCAAAAAAGCAAAAAATACTGATTTTTTCTGCACTTTTCCTTTTTACTAGTTTACAGATCATTTTTAAAAGAACTAGTAATATTATATTATTTTTGTTTAGTCACTATTTTTGGGAAATTTTCACGGAAAAGCGATTATAGCATAAAAATCGTCTAGAAACTAGGACAATGACCTCTCAATTAAGCACGAAAGACAGATTTTTACGCTAGGAAGTGAATCGAAATCTATCCATAAACAAAACATAATAGGTATGCGTGTGTCCTAACCTGATTAATATTTTTTACATTTTGTTCCTCGAGTTTGCTTACCACGTTTATTTCATTTAGAGAATACTTATCGTGTAATATGTATTATTTAATCAATTATATTAAACGTTTAAATGAAGTGTTAAAATACGTACACATGTTAGTACACAGGAATTGAGAACTTTGGGGCTGCGCAGCGCTTGGTGGTTATTTTCGGACTCGACACCTAATATGGCTCCGTTGGCCGGTGTTACGATAAAAATAGCCGTCTGGATAGCTTGCCTCATTTACGAACTTAGCTAATGAAATCAACAATGTTTTCCATAAACACCTATATTGATATTTTGCAAATTGAAAACATGCATATTATAAATGGATAAAGAATAAAATACATAATACGAATGAAATAATTTAGTACATATTTCTTACGTATGATTCGAGATCATTTCTAGAGATTAATACACCTATTACTTTTTTAAATTGGCGCGTTCTACTCGAGTGTCAAAATCGGGTTATGTCGATAAAGTAGTTTAGTGAAAATAAAAAATGGCAACCACCGAGGTGCGACTACAGCGCCGCGGTGTTCAGATTGTGAATGACGGTATGACAGTAATACAATATGGCGGCCGCCGCAGCGCGGCCGGACGGATCGTGGCTAGAGTAGTAATGTCCGCGTTCGCGCCCCACGCCCACGGGCGCACCCCCGTGCGGCGCAGGGGGCACCAACACCACCCGCGGTTGAGGGGCGATCGAGTACCCGCCCTCAACATACCCCCGAACTCTGATCCGTCCATTCGAGTGACCTTAGACAGTCAAACAGACGATGTTGTGCCTTGTGTCAATAGTGTCAGTGAATCTCAACAAATGACAAGGACGAATAGTGACGACGCACTTTCGAATATAAACGTAGTTGAAAACTGTACAAATGCTGATGATGAAATCGAATTTGATAAAGTAAAAAGTACAGAATCCCTTATTACCTCGGACGATGAATTTATCTTTACCGAGGAGCGTTCCGCGGGGGACGGAGCCGAATATACTGCCGTCCCTTCAGATATTTCCGACGATGACCCTGAGACTGCAGAACTCGCGAAACTCAGATGTACTAGTGTGTGCACGGAAGTCTTGGCCGAGAGAGAAAGCAGGCGTAGGAGGCGATGTGCGGACTATCCTGGCCTCGCTTTCGGCAGTTCCATATTTTCTTCTGACACAATGATGAAATTCTCCATCATCAAGAATGAACTGCAGAACATTAAGAACACTGCATTAAAAAGGGTAATGTCCCAGTTTATCTAAGCTTTCATATGCTTGTGTGAGTGGCCAGGCGTGGGCCAAATGTGCACGAAACTATTTTTAATCGTGTTCGGTTGAGAAAGTTTGGGTTTTGTTGCGCGCAGCCAGACATCGCGCGTGGCGATCAGCTGAGCCACTGACATTTAATTTGACATGTTTACTCGGGTGATTGCATACGTCGCCGATAGATGTCGTAGCTAGCGATGAAGGGTAGCAAAATGCTTCAAACTCTACCTATTTATTATTGTTATACATACGAAATGTGTAATTAGAAGATTTATATTTTCTAAGTACAATACCGTTGTATTTTACATTTATGGCAAACAAAGACATTTAAAGTAGTTCATCCAGATAAATTTATCTTATACTATCTCAAGAGTTTTGAAATATCTAACTAGGTAGACTACTGATAAATCAATAAAATATTTTTAAGATAATGGATAGGCTACCTAATATATCGATAGATGGAAATACCTATATCGAGTACATTTGGAAACACGAATATAGACTTATACAACAATGATACGAACGTGTTCTTTAAACTCGATTTCTGTAATCATTTCCTATCTTACACAACTTTCTAAATTTATTCATTGAGTAATCTTAGTCGTGTATTTCGTTTGTAAAATTCAATATTTTCTGTAACGCTACGGTATTTACGCTACTTACGAAATATGTCTACACTACAGATAAAAAGTGTTTACGATAAATGAGTCGTATAGAATCAAAGGCGGCCATCTCGCTTTTACTAACTTTTGAGTAAACAAAAAAAAACGATTTTATTAATTTTAGGCAGTTATTGTGTGCATCAGGATTTAACACTGCTTGCAGTAAAGTTCAATTATGACATGCAACAGTACAATATCTACTTGTGACTATAAATTACAGAATTATTCGAAATTAAAATTTCAAAACGGCCCTCTTTATATCTAAGTATTAGTAATGGCCGTTTTTGACTCCAACTTCAATAATGATAGCCACCTTTGGCACGAAGTTTTGTAAATATAGAAACTTTAGTTTTAGAGTTGTCCAAGATAAGAAATTAAGCAAAAAGTTCAAATGGGTAAAGAAATGATTTATGTACAAAGGTATATATATATAGTTATATATATATATATATCATAGGAGGCAAACGAACAGGCGGATCACCTAATTTTAAGTGATCACCACCGTCCATAATATAAAAGTGCCAAAAAGTGAAAAGGCCACCTTTGATTCTATACGACCCAAATATCACAATAATATTCAATTATTGTGTAGAGAAGAACACTGATTGTTAATCGTTATAATTTAAAAAAAAAAATAGATAATGAATTTGAACAGAGAAAAACAATATGCTGATCAGTACAGTCAGTAGCGTGGAATTTAATATTTTGATTAATACCGAACACTTCAATCATTCATAGTTTCATAATAGTGTTATCTCAACCTAAGTTACGTAATTTGAGCGAATATTGACTGACGCTATTTATAATTAATATATTAGTTATAACAGTAGCATTGCTACAGCTGATAAGCTACGTTTAAATTATAAGTAATTAATGTGTTTTGGCACCGGTAAATCTATTGTGTTACGATTCGTCTATAGTATAGACTAGGCTTTTACAGCTTCACCGGACTACAATTTTCTACATATTTTTCTATACTCTTTATTAATGCTATAAATTATAGTGTTATCTTTGTGTTACTCCAGTTGTGATGTATTTAAATACCGAATATCTAATTATTCTAAATGTTATATGTTAGTTGAAAAATGTTCGTGATATATCTGCCGTATTCGTCACCGTTTTGTGAAGAAAATTTACTTTCTTTTAAAAAGTCGGCAACGCACTTGCAACTGCCCTGGTTTTGCTAGCGTCTATAGAAGGCGGCGATCACTTACGATATGGTGACCCGCCTGTTTTTTTGCCCCTATCTTGTTTTAGAGACGCGATAACTGTATTTCTAATAATTTTAATCAAATAACTGTATGGATATATTGTGAAATGTACTTTCATATAATTCTATTAAATATCATATTTTTTACTTATATGTACTTAGTATTTAACTCAGACGAGGTAAGTGAGTCGTAAATACCAGATCACAATTAGAACTATCTTATTTTTTTCTTGATAAAAAAAGAAAACCATTCAAAATCTCGATTTCAAATTTACCATAGTCTTATATATTCGAGATTCAGATTTGAAGTCCATGTCTAATTATATTATAAGTTATGTAACACGGTTATCTGTTATGTGTATAGTGAAGTATTTTATGTTCAACGTTACCTAATAATGATGTTGGTCTAAAAGAGATAATTTTGGAGCTTTACCTACGTCATTTTCTACTGGAAGTAATTACCTGAATTATAAAGGAACTCACTAAATTAGCAATTGCTATTGCTTGAAACGAATTGTATAATGAATTAGCTTCTGCCAACGACTTCTTTTTTTTTTCGAAATGACTATGCTATTGACCCAGCAAGGTCTTAACAGCTTCACCGGACTACTAAGGCGACCTATCTTAGCTAACCTAGCTAACCATTCATAAATGTATGAGTTGTTGAAACGTATGTGTACCAAGCATACACGCCTCAACAACTCCTCCATTATTTATTATCGGAAAATTGAGAGTTTTTCAGTTCGATAAGGGGAAAAAAAAAGTAAACCCTTCCACTTTCATGTGCAAGCATGTAGGCGTGCACGTGTGTGGGGGTGATCGTGTAGTGTTGTAGCGGTGATGTATACTTGTGTGTCACCGAATTGCGCAAGCAACGCACTCAAGGGCTCCCTACCGAGGGATAGAACCTAGGGTTGAGCCGCTGCCGTGGGAGGCCTAATCGGGTACGCCAGCGACTTCCTCCGCGTGGAATTGTTACTTTGGACAAACGCAGCGAAAGCTCTCAAAAAAAAGAAAGAATACCCTGATTTTAAAACATTCTTCATTGGTGCTTCGCTCCTATTGGGTTTAGCGTGATGATATAAAACCTATAGCCTTCTTCGACAAATGAGCTGTCTAACACTAGAAGAATTTTAAAATCACAACAAACACTTCAGCGATATAATATTAGTATAAGTATATATTACATTTTGGGCTGTTTTCGGCTTAACACACCTTCGTGCGTTTCCACAAAGTCTTGGTTTATGTTAGTTTATTATATTTATAGTACTGTAAAGGTCGTATAATAGGTGAAAATTGGTCTATCGGAATATGTATACATTTTATTCTATTGTACAAAGAAAAAGCTTATGTATTTGTGATATCTTTCAATGTTCCTTAAAAATGTAAAGTTATAACAGTTGCGTTATTTTAAAGATTCATAAAAGTTCACATTTATAATAATTTATACACTTTCTTAGCAAACATTTTGTGGGCTTCTGCCATATGCCAGTATTTTTAACTTTGTTTGTTTAATAATACGCAAGGATAGTCGTATTCAAACATTTTAAAACTCTCATGCAGAGATAGAACCACCTACATGCATTTGTCGTAAGGTGATAATTTAATTAGTTTGTTACTTGTGACACAGATTTAGAAAAACTATTCGCATCGCTGACCGGTACAATACTTGTCATGTACATATAACCAATGTTATTATAACTAAAAAGCTGTACATACGTTACTTGATATTTTAACAAAACAAATGGCACGATAACGCACACATACGTAAAGTAACATTGTAACGCCACACCGTCTTAGATAAAATGTGGAAGTAAGATGGTGTATTCTCAATGTCGGTGGTGAAAAAGAAACAGTTGTATGTTGCTTAGATACAGCAGGATTGACGGGACAGCCGTCAAAAATAAGCTAGTTAGCGCTTATAACTATCTTTAGTTATATCAATACCATTGTATATATCCGATAGAATATATTACATTAGAGATCACCAATTACTTTTATATGAGTTCCGTTTTGAAAATATAAAACACTGTTGGGGTTCGATTGATAGCCGATGTGTGAATGGATGAGGATTTTCTTTTTACTTTATTAATTTGTTAATATATGCCAAAATAAAGGACTCAATTTTGCCCGCAGCTGCACTCGTATTAAAGTAAATTTGATTTATCCCTCGGAAAAAGTACATCTTACCTTAAAAATAGGCTATGTTATTTTCTGTAAGCCTGGGAACGTTCATGCAAAATTTCATGATGCTTTGCTGAATAGTAAGGCGTGAAAGCGTAACAAATAAACAAACTCGTATTTGCATTTATAATATTAGTAAGCATATATTTTAATGCGCAAGATAATACATTTTGCTTTGAATCATATAGCGAAATTTCCGTATAGAAAATGTACTATTCTCATTACTTATTCTCGATTAATAGTGAGCTGTAAAATTCGTGAAGACAAAATTATAAGCAAATTTAAAAAAAAACACTAAGATAATTTAAAAAATCACGTATAGCTTTTTCCTTTATAGTGAATAAAGATTTATGTATTGTTGGCTCTATTTAGGTTCGAACAAGCATGGGCGATTTACACTCTGGCCGCAGACCGCCATTCATTCGTTGATTCATACACTAAAATATAGCTAATATTATAATTTATGTATACAATATTGGTAAGGAGAGTGTTAATTGGAAACAAATTAACCAGTCTTATAAATCAGCTCTGACCAGGTTATACGACGAGCGAGAGAATAATGAGCTTGGCCAACTTTCTACTTCATCTTATGTACTCGAAATCTTGTATTTTATTTCATGTTACATAAACATTGATGAGTTTTAAAGTGACAACCTATAAAAAAACAATTAGTAGTCGTTTACGAGATAAACAACAAATGAATAAGTAACGAGTGGAAAAATTCTGCCTTGTAAAAGAATTCACGTAATGCATACTATTTTCATACTAATAGGTGCGATCAAGATCCTGTTAGAACACTTTATTTATATCTTAAAGTTTATATAGTCTATTAAAGTATAATATCGATTTAAAAGGAAGAAATTATCAAATGTTCAACTTGCAATAAAAATTTCGTGATTAAAATTAAACCATTGATTCTTAACTGTAACTGAAAGTCAAGGTCAATAAAATTAGTGCACAAATTACCTGCCTGCTATGAAATGAATAAGCCACGTTCTGGTTATCATTTATACGATGGCTCGAGTTATTAAATACTGTATCAAAGCATCTATAATAAGATATATTTATAAACAGTTGGATATGGAGTACGTATGTAGAAATATGTAGTGCATATCATCTAATTATATATCCAAATCTTTGCGGTTTCAACAAATATCAGGGCATATTTATTGTATATTGAAAAAAAAATCTTGAACTTTAGAGCAAACTTTGCGTGCTCATTTCGTTTTATCGACATAGGTAGCCATTTTTTTGCGTGGTTACTTAACGGAATTTAAAACAGGCGCATACTTTCCAAATGACGTCATGAATTTCGGCTATTCTCGTGCAAATCATTCGTATCTTGTCGAGCCAAAGTTTTTGTCTTTGTCGTTCAAACTTGTAATCACGCTCTTTGGAGTTCTCTGAATCCTCAATAGATGACGCTGTACTTAGTTAATATTTGTTGTAGTAAAAAATAATGTAATCATAATTATTAATATAATATAATAATATAAATATATATGAATAATATTAATTTCAACTAAACTATAAGTCTAATATTTCTTTAATATCATGTCGTATTTCGTTTTGGTATAACTTTTTGTCTGACTCTCTTTAAATGCAATTTCCCATAACATTAAATACAATATAAGGTAATGGCCCTTCATTCAATTCGACTTCCGACTCCGGTTAATTGTATAAAATTATTCTACCGTTTCGCCCATCCCATATTTTTGGGTTTTCTTTTTGGATACCGCGTTTGACCCTACACGATGTAGTTACTGTTTAGTTCTAACAGGTGGAGTCACTAGTCCTGCAGTTAGTACGGCGACGGTCGATCATTCTGTACAAGTGACATTACGCGTACGTCGCTCATGTCTCGTTGTCAAAGTCAAGAATGTCTATTTGTGTGAACGATCAGTAATATATTTAATTAGTTACTTGCTATCGCCCATATATATTGTTGGTGCTTGTTCTCAGTTTTGAAATACAAGTTGTCCGTAACATAAAGTTAGCGTTTAAGTTCGGTGGCGGCCATTTTATTCGCCGGCTGTGTTCATTCGTGCCGAGCCCATCTCAACATTACGGGGCAGTAACGAGCGGGGCAGTCAGTTGGCATTTTCGCGAGAAGGGCGAAGGTGTCTCTAATTTTTTACATTTAGGAAGTGAATTTAAACACAAAAGTGTATAAAAATGACGACTAACATGCAGCAAGGCACTATTCTAGACGTTTTGAAGAAAAAAATGCGTCAAACGAAAGAGGAAATGGAGAAATATAAAGACGAATGTGAGGAGTATCACAAACGATTACAAGTGGAAATAATGCGGAGAGAAGAAGTAAGGAAACGTGTTATATATTCGTGTCATGTGCTTTGTGAATTCTTAGTTTTAAGGTTAATTTGTGTTAACTTTACGTTTTTTCATAATACGAGTTATCAGTAATCTTGCGCTATCTACCTATAGTGAGTAATGTCCGGCCATACTTAGGTGTACTAAGCCAACGTACGCATATTAACCTCTCTTTCGGATTCATCTCAACCGGATCTCTGTGAAAGGGACGGCAAATCATTATTCTTTTCATAGAGTGTTATATTCCTCATTTCTATCAAGTTTCTGTTTCATAAAAAATGATTTTTATTATTCAATCCGATGTTCTGGTTACCCATTATCTTTTCGTATATGATTATAATACAATTTTAAATGTGCAGTAGTGCCTGTTTCTGTTACGAGTAACAGGTTTGGTTGCGTTGGAGGTCGTGTACCGGTCTTTTGTGGCACATTTAGAGCGAACCGGGTGGATTCGTGAGGTTTAGTACTGTATACATTCCTGTTTGCTGGAACGTCCTCATTACAGGATCATTGGCGCCGTGAAGGCGTGTCCATACTACTTGCCGTTATCGGTTCATATGACGTAACCCAACAGTAGCGAACTACCTATGGGATCACCTTTAAAAATATAAATTATTATTAATAATTCCTTGAATTGATTTTATTTCCTTGTAAATTAGAAATAGTTTAGTTGATTCATAATTCTTGTTCTTTACTTGGATACTAGTCTTGTCGTATTTTTCATATCGTATGAAACACGGCATGGCTTATCATTATGTCTCTATCGCAATAATTGCGATAAGAAGTTTTCAAGTGAAGATAAATTGTTAAAATATATAACAATTATTGATTGTTAAGTAATCAAACGTTTAAAAGGAAAATTTGATAATTAGCTGCAGTCATTACGTTTATGAACCAGAGATATATATTATTAACCAGCTGTGATCGCGACTTTGAAATATTAATAGAATCACCTGAATGTATTAAGTCAATTTACTTATCTACTTACTCACTTACCATCAGGTGACCCGCATGTTCGTTTGCCACCAATAGCGTAAAAAAATACTTTTCTCTCGTACATAACTCGCACTGCATTCAAGTTACAATAACTTTTGATAGAGTGGACGATTTTCATGAATTTTATGACTGTCAATCTCGAGAGCATGCTTTATGATTTTCTCGGCGAAGTTTTATAATAAACCCGGTATTTTAGCAGTGATGTGTGTTCATACAAAAATACTGTTGTTTCCTAAAAATGATTGAATGATTTTCAACTATAACATTTTTTTCACGAAAAGCGAAAAAGTACAGACGCGTTGGATTTACATTGTTATTTATTTATAGATTAGGCAAATTATAATATTTCGATGATGCTATAGCAAATGTAATAAATAGACAGGCGTTCTATAACTAAAATCATATGCAATTTTGTCTATGCTAGACGTATACATTTCTGTGTTAACTCTATGACAATATTCTATGAATATTTATCGTGGGTGTATACTAACACTGGAAAGTATTATTTAAACAAGGGTTATCGTGTTTATGTTAAGTTAAACCAAATAGTATTGATAGAAGCAAGGAAATGTTCATCAAACTTTATTCAAGTAACTGTTAATTAATTGACCCTATTTCTATATGAAAAGTAATCAAAGTAATGACTATTACTATGTAACTATTATTTTTAGGTATTATTAATTTATGAACCAATTAATCGTTATTTTGTATGTGATTTCCAATAGCAACATATCTGGAGTTATCCTCGTATTTATGTTCTACATGACCCATGACGGCAATTCATTTTATAATATTATTTTCCCTGTGCAGATTTTTATGTTTCCTGACCTAACGTATTAAGTTTTTAACAACTTTATTATTGACTTTGGGTTTTTAATTCATACGAAAATAGGATTTCGACAGTTAAGCATAGAATCTCTACGTGAATTACAGCGTATTGGACGATTAGCTTCTGCCTGCGACGCTAACACTAACACGTAGCGGGAGCTCTCAAAAGGAAAAAGTACCAGATTTTAAAACATTTTTCATTGTTGCACTGCTCCTATTGGTCTTAGCGTGATGATACATAGCATATAACCTTCCTTGATAAATGAACTAAGACTTATAGATTTTTTCAATCGGACCAGTAGTTCCTGACTCCTTACAACCTCACAAACTTTACCTCTTTATAATATTAGTATAGATAATCTAAAAATATCGAATACTTTTAACACGCTTAGTTATAAGCTATGGACGTTTATGGCTTATTGACCCTTCGCGTGACTCTTTTGTGTTAAAATATTGGTGGGTTGCGAAGGGATTACTGATGTACTCCGATTTCAATGGGCGATCGACTCGGTTCAATAGATCCCGTTAATTTAACTGAAACAGACTATCAATGTGTTTTTGTTACTGAGGTACCTTAGTATATTATATATATATTGAGATAAGTTTCTAAGAATTTCGTCCGGTGAAATTGAACTGCAAGTTCATTACGCGGCATGTTATAAAGGTCTTTGACCTTACTAAATAAGAGATATTCTGTTTAGCAAACCAGTACTAAGATAACCACCTAGATGTCTTTGAATTGGACATGTTGTTCGAAGAGTTCAAGGTGATTGCGACTTTAAGAGGCTATATATTCATCTGAATACATTTTATCTGTCGGTAACAACTTTCCATTTGTTTATTTTTTTGTTGTATGCTCGGTACTATCAAATACATGTATAAATAGGTACGTGTGATGACCGGTTTAATTGGTGTAAAAAAATCTAGATATATACCGCGTGATTGTTAGTATAACTCGCCTAGTACTATTATTAGTTACCGCGCGATGATGACGGCACAGGATTAAAGGAGAAACTGGGACTCGTGTCTGTGGGTTCCTCGAGGCAAGGACGCATGACGTCATCAACATGTGCAACGGTTGAATATAAATATAGGAACGCAAAATGTTCCTACTCGCCTCGCGTTAATTCTCAACACGTATGCTGTGCCAACGTTCAACAATGTACAATGTACATACACTACGAGACATCCATTTGCATCGTCAGTAACGTCGCTTTTGTCCGTTATTAGTTTTTATTTCGTTTATAGCTGGTTCATAAAAGCGACTGTCAAAATACGCTGTTAAATCCTTATAAACATATTTTATCCTAACACTAGCTTCTGCTCGCGACGTCGTCCGGGTGGAATAGCTACTTTGGGCTAACGTTAATACGCAGCGGAAGCTCGCAAAAGAAAAAAAAACTATTTTGAAATATTCTTCATTGGTGTTCCGCTCCTGTTGGCATTAATGTGATAATATATATAACCTACCTCGATAAATGAGCTATCTAATATTGAAATAATTTTTCAAATCGGACCAGTTGTTCCTGAGATTAGCGCGTTCAAGCTCTTCATCTTTATAATATTAGTATAGATTGTTAGGTTGTCTAGACAAAAGCTACAAAATACAACTATTGTTTTAGTTTCTTATTTTTCTAATTCTATAAAAAAAGTCGGATATGACGTATCGTCTCTTAGCCATGAATTCAATAAAAGAGTTCGCTTAATAATGTAACCTTATTGTATTATCAAAATTAATTCAATGTCCCTATTGTATGTATCACCGGGAAAGACCTCGAGAGATATAATTTATTCAATTCGATTGGTGTATAATTCTTGACACATAAAGATAAATTAGTGCTCTTAACCCTGAGTGTAATTACTTTTCTTTAAATTGTACTAAAAAAAACGAATAAAGTCGTGTTAGTCCATAAATTAAACCTCACGGCCGCACTCGGACGAGCACTTCCTATGACTGTTTAAAGCCTGCTCTTATTTGATGTTACATTAGACTAATTTTAAACGTGATTGCCAGAAACTAGATCATATTTTGTTGGATACTTATTACAGTCATGTCATTCAGTCTTTACTGCATCGGATGAAAACCTCTTTGGTACATTTAATAAAAATAAACCGT
>JACEII010000012.1:4690372-4744931 GCA_014332785.1 Antheraea mylitta | reverse complement strand
CATCGGATGAAAACCTCTTTGGTACATTTAATAAAAATAAACCGTCTTTGAATAACGTGTGGTAAATATATGTGGCCGTTCTCTTAACTAAGTAATGTTTTATTGACAATTTTAAACGTGATTGCCAGAAACTACACCATATGTTGTTGGATACTTATTACAGTTATGTCATTAATAGTCTGTATTGCATCGGATGAAAACCTCTTTGGTACATTTAATAAAAATAAACCGTCTATGAATATCGTACGGTAAATATATGTGGCCGTTCTCGTAACTAAGTAATGTTTTATTGACTTATTTGATTTCACTCTGTGTTTAAAACATCTGGAGGGCCAATCCACAAATACATATTTCACCCTATAATTTCGGTTTCTAAGTAAACTTTGTACTGGACGAGATAAAACGTATTTTTTTATTGGTAATCTTAGAAACATCACAAAATATTTAAATTTATAATTTCGTACAAAAATCTAGGAAAATACGTCGAAAAGTTGACCATGTGACATTTACAAATAAAAAATGTGGAACTAAATTATTCTTCTTTTAAATCGATGTCTTTGACACTCGAGTTTTTTTTTTAAATATTAAACGGCTCTTTGACTCGATTCTAAGAAGGTGCAACTATAATCAAACTGCTGCTAGTATAATAGTTTTTAAATAACACTAATGACCGCCACTAATCTTCATGAATAAAATGAGATCAAGTCTTCACCTCACAGTCCGACCATCTATATGATATAAAATGACAATTTAACGTCATTCCTGTCAAAAATTTTCAGGATCTCTCTTGTCTTTTGCCTCACTGCCTCGCTCACTTTTTTATGTTACTAGTGGGCCCGGTGGAGTAGATTCAGTCCGCAGCGCCACCTACCAGATCTGAGTATCTGAGCACACACAAAAAATTCCATCAAATTATGCCCAGATGATACCGTACGATTTTTATAACATTCTCTTTATATAATCTTGTACTGGTAATTAAGAAAACAATAAAAAAGAATTAACCAAAAATTTCAATTTATATACATAAGATATCTATTTATATAGACGAGAGCTCGTCCAGTGGTTGACAATAGAGAAAAATCTTTTATATTTTTATTACATTGATAACAAGCTTGCCAATAGCTGCAAATCAAAAAAGAATTATGGAAATCGTCTGAAAAATAGAGGAGGGAGATGGTCTTTTCCGTTTTCCCACTGCTGATCTATATAAACCGTACGTACAGGTATAAGCTACGTGAAATGTTAACATGATTTTTTTTTCTTTAGGCCGAGTCTGAAGTGGCTGCCCTGAACCGACGCATCCAACTGCTGGAGGAGGACCTTGAGAGGTCCGAAGAGCGTCTCGCAACTGCCACAGCTAAGCTGGCAGAGGCTAGCCAGGCCGCCGATGAATCCGAACGGTGAGTCCATACCGGTGCTAGATTTTTTTTTATAAAATAATTAAAACATTTACGAACTTAATAATAGTCGATTTGTAATGAACACCACAATAGTAACATGTTATGTTACAAATCATTCGTATTTTATCTACTTCAAATATCATAATATACAATCGAAGAGTGACTAATTGAATTAAAGGCCGAAAGATATGATGACGTTAACTACTATTGACATAACTTTACATTCTGTGTATTATAATTAAATCGAATATCATTAATATGTCGATGTTAAAATATTGTTGTTATAAAACGTTGTACAGATACAGTAGTAGTATTATTGAATAAGAGATAAAATTTGCGTTTTCGTTTTTTTCTTAATGTGATAACGTCTTAGAAATTGATGAGCGCTGGCTGCACGCACAAAAAAACATGACTCACTGTCACGTTCAGTCTGAGCCGAGCGTGCTAGCGAGAGCGCGAAGCAAGCGATGGAGGGGCGTGATTAGACTAAGCGTTCGGTTTGTGACGCATCTATCTCTCTTCTACTCCATCGGCCTATGCTTCCGAGTAGTGTATTATACAAAATAATGGTAATTCAGTGATAATAATTCAATTCATAAAAGTATGCAATTCTTCATGAATGCTTTCTTATGACGTTATCACGTAAAGTACGCCCGTAAAGCCCGTAAACCGACTTCACAGACAACCAATTTTTTATATGAGGAAAAAGGTGCTCAAATGATTAGTTTATTCTAGTAGATTATTCCTATTGTAATATAAACTGATAGAGTTAATAAGTATATAATATATTTAGTCTATATATGTGTGCATGATTGTTTTTCTTTATCGTTTTGCCCTTAACCACCATATACCTGCCAGATTTTTGTTTATCTATTCTCTTTTTTTTTGTTAACTGTTTCCATATCTTGATGAATCTGATGCCTCAGTTTCATCCTTAATATGTGTCCATGATATTCATGAAATAGCCACGACGAATTCACGCATAACATGTTTTTTTTATCGATGTTTATAACACGCATGTGTTTGGCTCCGCACTAACCAGAATACGCAAGGCGTTGGAGAACAGAACGAACATGGAGGACGACCGCGTCGCTATTCTGGAAGCCCAACTCTCCCAGGCGAAGCTCATCGCAGAGGAATCAGACAAGAAATACGAGGAGGTGATAGCTTGTTCACAGTATTGACATCTTGTCAAATTTCGCTATTAAAAATTATATCGAGCATCGTGTGCTTTTTAGAAATTTGACAAGCTTTACTGTATTAAGGTGTTATAATGTGATGCAAATATTATAATCCTCTTTGTACTAGTAAAAAAGTTACATTGTTCGGAATAGGATCTCGGGCGGGATATAACAGACGTCACTTGTCAAAATTTGACAGATTTGACAGTTGTGCTTGTCATCTTGCAAATTGTCATTCGCGTACAAGGAAAATAATTCTTAATTGTCACAAGAGTCGATAACATATCACATTATAACATTAAACGATCAATTTACGACATAAAAAAAACGTAATAATTCAGATAGAGCAATTTCGTAACAACTAGCACAAGAATTACGTCCGAATCTGAATTGTTATGTTTTTTACGTAAATTATTTTGCAATGTTGCATTATTTGGGTTTCAGTGCAAAAGTTTATGCAATGATATTGATTATGTAAAAATAAGTAATTGCCACTTTTGTAACATTACAAATAATTGCAATTCTGAAATTATTAATTTTAGTATTAAAATTAGTAGCATGTCGTCTGTCAAATTATGAAACAACCAACAAAATTACTAATTATTTTTGATTTATTGGTCGTTTCAATATAACGATTCTCTTCACAGCGTCTTCTGAGTCCGTACGAGTTATTCGTTGCTTTAAATGTTTCTTGCAATTCTGGTGTGATCGTTCTTGCATGTCTTCTAACATTTGGGTTACCCTTGAAAATTAATTGTTAGATAGTTTGTTATTGTACTCAATGTTGAATATTGTTTTGGGGTCCAGTGCCCGCAAGATCCTCGAGAACAGGTCATTGGCCGATGAGGAGCGCATGGACGCCCTGGAGAACCAGCTGAAGGAAGCCAGATTCCTGGCTGAGGAGGCAGACAAGAAATACGATGAGGTCTTTATATGGGAAATTCGATGTCGTTTGATTTGGTTTGTCTTGCTTTATTGAGTGTAACACAGACGTCATAACGTCCTTTATAAAGATTTACAACATTTACTAATGTGTCTAAGGGACCATTTATAAAATACGTTACGCAAAATTGTTACATCCACGTTCTCCATTCGTCACGCTATGTCACATTTTCTGTCAACATTTTTATCAGTATTGCGTCAGATCAATGACAGATCCTTCCCTCATACATGTGAAATTCTTTATGTTTATAAAAATATGACGCGTATGACTTTCTCTAAAACTCTCAAATTAATTTAAAAAACTTTAAAGAGCAATTTACAAAATTTCCTTAGACCCCTGAAACCCTTTGCCACATCTTGTTCCAGTATGCGATACCCCTTCCATTCATAAGTGCGTACGTATTTTGTTGACAGACCCTAAATAATTGTGTAATATTTAACTAACTAAATTTATGAAATATATAAACTTACCTTATCTAGAAAATGTGTGTTGTACTCTTATTTCTGTAGTTTCCTAATTCCGTAAATGGAATCTGTTCATAATACAGTATCAGCTGTTTTCACCCCGAGCTATTTACTTCCAAAAGTAACATTAAAACCATTCCTCTTTTAAATGTGTCGTGTGATTTTGATTCAACTAAACTTGGATAACTGTTTTCTATACGCAAGTAAAACTAACATTGTCTTCATTATTAATTCGTGTGAGCTTTCGACAAGAGTTTCGCTGTTGAGCAAATAATGTACCATTATTTGGTAATTACCTATTATCGCATTAGATAAGATTACATATTTTTTTAACCTTCTCCATAAATGCCAATATATATTTTGTCGTGTGTTTAACAACAGATGGTTGAGTGTGTAATAATATGTCCTAATTCCATTTATATATGACCCTGCCCCATGAAGGCGATCATTAAAGTCAGCGTCCCAAGAAGGAGATTCGTACCGCATATGATCTTGTGCCTTTTACCGTATACGGTTAGGACTAGTCTCCTTCGTCGCAGATGTTGTTACATAAGCATTACTTCCATATTTGAAGGGTTTACTTGCTCAATACTAAAGTGTACTATGATTATCGTCGACTCGTGCATGATGGGATTCAATATATGATGTACGTACGGCTAATTTGATGTGGTGTGTTCAGGTCGCTCGTAAACTCGCCATGGTTGAGGCTGACTTGGAGCGCGCGGAGGAGCGTGCCGAAGCCGGTGAATCGTAGGTTTCCATTACAAATTCGTCCAAAGGATCACTGCTCACCGACATTGACCCCTAACGTGTCGTAATAAGAACAGCTATAACGATATATTTCGTGAAAGCATTTAAAATATTCTTATCACGGCATGTCAATCGATAATGATCGTTAGCGCGGTGGTCCGAAGGCTTTGTTTTGCAAGATTTTGCCACCGTTCTGCATGGTTGTTTCATTTGCATTCTTAACATCGATGCACAGTAACCAGATTTATCTATATAGGTGTTTCTAACATTTGCTCTCACTGTTAATTTTTTTTATTGCATGCTCTATTTTAGGTCGTCTGCGAGCTGTGAGCAGAGTTGCAGTTTTTTTTTTTATTTACATCAGTCATCACATTAATACGGTGTCGTCAGATCGTTAACGAAATGTCGACACGATTTAATTATAAGTAAACGGTGTCAGCGTAATTTATCGATACTTTTCAACGTCGATAAATTATACTGTTCACGTTAATGTCGAAACTAAAACAAGGGTTGCCCCATCTCATGGATATTTCTTATGTTAACTCTCATGTCCGTGTCCTCGACTAAATTTCTGTCTTCAGTGTGTGTACCGGCTAAACGTGGCTATAAAATAGGTTAGGTTACCAGGAAATATGTGTGGTATAGGGCAATTTTCGTTTTCAGATATGCACCGCATTACACCAGAATTACTGGCCGTATGCGTGCCGCACATATGCAAGCGCACACATCACATAACGATTATAATAATGCACTAGATAGCACTTAGATTATTTAATATATTTGAAAAATTATCTTATTAAATCTTATATGTTTTGGGACAACCCTCGTTTATATTTTTTATTTTATTTTAATGTGAGTCATGATGCCGCTCTCGACTTCCCCGCTTTTGTGTGATCCTACATCGAGATTTGTAACTCACTTTTGCTTGGCTTTTATATACACTTTGTATAGAAAATGCTTTACGAAGCTGTGTTTTCAAAAATGTGCTAGTATACATATAAAGTACTTATATAGAAGCTTTCAATTGGAATTCGACACTACCTTTAGGCAACTTTTTTTTTCTCACTGAGACAGATAAACAATGTAGCCTTTCCGGCCTTCCTCTCCCTACTTACACGTTCCCAGCACTCGTGCACTGTGTTAAAACAATGAGAATCCCAAGTCGGGCAGTAGAGTCGCAGCGTTTGTATGCACTGCACAAGCGTAGCACACGAGTGGAGAGCGGCGTCGGGCTCGGTAGGCTAGTGTGTGTTGTGTGTGTGTGCGTGTGTGCGTGGTGAGCGTGTACTAACGCTCGGCCGGCGGTAGGTGGCGCGCAAGCTCGTGCTCATGGAGCAGGACCTAGAGAGAGCCGAGGAACGTGCTGACCAGAGCGACAGGTCAGTACACTACACTAACGTCTCTGAAGATTGTACATTAAATATCAAAAACTACCTCATACCCAATCGAGATTCGTACTACAGCATTATTTTACTGGACTCTTTAAGTGAATAGTCATTCAAATCTTCAATAAATAAAATAAATACACATTTTTACACAATTGACGGATATTTAATACAGTTAAATGGTATCTTTGTCTACTGAACTCCTCAAGTGAATGGATAAAAAATTAAATCCAATATACATTTTTACACAATTAATGGGTATTTAATACAGTTAATGGTATCATCGTTTACTTAAAACTCTTCAAGTGAAACAATAATAAATAAAAGCAACATATTTTTACACAATTAGTAATATTTAATACGATAAATGAGCATACTTTTGGATTTCAATCTCAGTATTAATCCACTTCGCGTATAATTAGTGGAATTACGATAAAATTATACCGCAGTGCGCATAAGTGTTTTGATATTTGCGGATTTTCTAGTCTCGGACAAAATTATTGAAGTATAGTGAATTAATTATGATTTTTTTAATAAATAACTGCATCTAATTATGAATTGCAAGAAATATTGAAAAATACTAAAATCATCACTAAGTTATGAGTCAAGTAAATTTTATTCATTGAAATAATTATACGACTCCTTAGTCAATGATAATTTTGCATTTAATGACGATGAAACATTAAGGAAAGTGCATTCCAATTTTTTTTTATCGTCCACAGAAAGTTACAATCTCCAGGTGACTAATTTAACAATTTCTGAAACTATATGACTAATTGATCATTCAATTCGATGACTAATGTAGATTGTAGATATACCAATTAGTTTAAAATTCTATCACGTATGTGTATGGAAGAGTATTATCAATTAGTCAATTAGAATACTTTACTTTAAATGTTACTTTTGATTTTTATAATGCATGTGTTTTAACTAATAGTTATACTGAACAATATAAACATGTATTGGTAAAGAATATTAATTACTATTGAATTGCATAAACCAAAATCTTATCTCACACGTACGAAGTAAATTACATGATACATGTTGATAATGTGAATCGTATATCATTCATTTTATGTCATATGACGAAGAGGTTTTGTACGTTATATGATGAAATTGTTAATAACTTTATATAACAATGTGATTTTAAGAATTGTTTTTTTTTTTCTAAGAAATATGATGTACAATTCCTCAGATAGTTGTGAAAGCACTCTTTTTTCCCTGTGCCTTTAGATTAACTGATAATATAACAAGCACCAAATAGAATAAATTAGAAAATAACACGCCATCAGTTTTGTTATTAATAATAGTTAATTTTAAAACATAATTACACTTTAAACAATAATTTGTGTTTTTGATATAATTTATAAAGTCATATAAGTCCTTAGTGACGATTTAAATTACAGGAATATTTCTAATGCTCTTGTTTTTACGGTAAATTATTATAAAATAGTAAATTTCATTAAAAACTCTATGTAATCGTAACTTTTTGATTAATGTAAATTGAATTCGAAATGTTACTACTCCATGAAGATTATATTAACGAATTTATAAATGCGGTAGACTTTGATTGTCCCCTTTCACATTTTCCAGCAAAATCGTGGAGCTCGAAGAGGAGTTACGTGTCGTTGGCAACAACCTTAAATCCCTGGAAGTCTCTGAGGAAAAGGTATGTAATATACTATTTATAGACGATGATATTTTTAATTTAATAAATATATTAATGCAATCATTAATATACCAATGTATCTCACGTGAATTGGTAAAATCTAGGTTGTCAAATTAATTAGAATTTCTAAATCGTATGATGCACCAACCAACAACAAATATCAACCAAGGAAAACTGAATTATAAATTATTGAAGATAAGTCAATCAATAGTTAGAACTTCCAACGATACTGATGTTCGTACAACGATGGTAAATTCAGAAAACTTATATTCATTATGTGTAAAATTTAACACAGGCCAATCAACGTGAAGAGGAGTACAAAAACCAGATCAAAACCCTCACCACCCGCCTAAAGGAGGTGTGATTTCGTAGAATGAAACCGATTTCATTCGCTTACAACCCGAGTGTTTTGTATTTGCTTGCCTAACCGCATTACGTTGCACACGTTCTCTAGCGTTACCTCTTTGTTTAACCATTTGATCTCTCCTATGGTAAGAGTGGGAGATACTAGTGCGTCTGTAACAGATCTTTAACCCTTGGACTGGCTAAAACCATAAAGGTTTAAGGTACAAACAAACGAAAGACCTTATGAGGCACAGGGAAACTGTTTGTTGGCAGTATAATCGTTAAAAAATATGTATTATTAAATCATAATTTTTGTGTTAAATCTATTCTTAAATTACTTTTTCATTTGTACGTAGTTCTTTAGCTAAACTATGATGAGTTTTTGATTTCGTAAAATTAAACAAAAATTTAAAAAATGATCCACCATTTTGAGATCTTTGTCTTTAAAACTCAGCCGAGGGGTTAATGGTTATCAACTTTTGTTTTAGAATACGCCTTATTTTCTCTGTATAATACATAATTAGGCTTTAGTGTACCTTGTACAAATGTAATATCCCACAGCGCTCTCAATATAAGGACGAATAAAGACGCTGTGTGATGTCAGACGATGTCGCATGATTTTTTTCCGTTTTCGGTGTTTTGTGTTTCTCTTTTAACAAATAATAATCGCAGGCGACGCAAAGGGAAGAAACATACGAGGGCCAAGTAAAACTACTGGACGCACAACTGAAAGAGGTAAAAAAAACACGAGCGCAGCGGATCGGAAACGTAGATAGTATTGGTTACGGTTTTAGTATCAATATCCATGTATATTCATTGCATTTTGTGTCTGGGAGTTAAGGAAATCGGATACGCTGTAAATGCTAATTTAAAAAATTAAATAAAAAATATTTCCTATTTTAAATTAGCATTCTGCGTATATTAGTTGGTTTAGGCTTCGTGCGGCTGTATTCGTTGGTGTAGGTTCCCGAGTCGTGTTGCTGATTGCAGCGGTTGGTGCTTCATGTATCTAAATATATATAAAAGTTGTATTATTCTACTATATGTGTTAATTTATTATTTATCTGTATGTACATTTAGCCGGTGTTTTGATTGTACGCTTCACTCGGTCCGGGGTTACACTCGAGTACCGTCAATCTATATTTGATTTAGTCACACGTTTTATAGAGCTTATCATTGTCAAGTGTTCTCATGTAAGCAGTGTTTGAACACGTTATCAGCCCTTATTACTATTATCTCTTGATATCTGTGCTTTTTTAGAAAGAACGTTGACGACACTGTTCTGTTGGAAAGGTTCCATTTTCTAGAAACATCGAATTTCTAAAAAATAATAAAGATATAGATAGATAGAGAAAAAAAATTTTTGGTCAGAAGGTTTTTATTAATCTTCAATGTTCTAGAGACTTCGAATTTATAAAAATCAAAATTTATATGAAAAGGATTTTTTGGTTCGAAGGTTTTTGGCAAGCGTTAGTGTTCTATGGCTTTCAATTTTTAAAAATTAAAATTCACCCGTTAAATGTTTTTTGGTGTAATGGTTTTTGTTAATCTTCAATGTTCTAAAGAGTTAGAATTTAAAAAATCAAAATTGATTCGTAAAAGTTTTTTTGGTACGAGGGTTTTTCGAATGTTTGAACGTTCTAGAGATTTTGAATTTGTATAAAATAAAATTCACTAGTAAAATATTTTTGGTACGACAGTTTTAAGAAAGCTTGGGGCCTTGGATTTGTAAAAATTAAATATCACCCGTAAAATAATTTTTTTATGAGGTTTTTGTAAAGATTGAATGTTCTAGTGAATTACAATTAGTAAAAAATAAATATCACCCGTAAAAGATTAAAAAAAAATATGAAGCGTACAGTCACGACTATGGTGACTGCATATTGGTGGGTTGCCTTAAGTAATGAGTCCTGTGTGGGTAGGCAATGGCGACACGTGAACACGTCGAGGATAAGATACACAGCCTCTCCCAGAAATTGACACAGGTAAGGACGGGTAACAATGTTTATAGTTTCTGGTCACGGTTAAACTCTCGTCAATTAATTAACTATCAAGTTTAAATTATAGATAACGGTCATAATTTTAACATATACGAGGGCGGTCTGAAAAGTTTCCGACCTCAACTTGAAAATGGCAACACTCGTCAATAAAAGTCAGGGAATATAGTTGTGCATCTTTTGACAGTAACACACCAAAGTTTCAGCCATTTTGGACGCGCAGTTTTTATTTGACAGTCCTTTGAGTGAGCCGAAGTGAGTATTTTTGTGAAAATGGAAAAAATCGAGTATCGAGCAGTCATAAAATATTTGTTTTTGAAAGGGAATACGCCTACGCAAATCAAAGATGAGTTAAACTCTGTATACGGGGCCTCTTCACCTTCATTTACCACAGTGAAATTTTGGGCAGCTGAATTTAAACGTGGCCGTAAGAGCTTGGTAGATGATGAACGTCCAGGACGTCCAAAAATTGTAACGACTGACGATAACATCGATAAAATTCACCAAATGGTGTTAGATGACCGCCGAATTAAAGTGAGAGAGATAGCAGAGGCAATGAAGATGTCCAAAGAACGTGTTTGTCACATATTAAATTAAGATTTAGGTATGAGAAAGCTGTCCGCGCATTGGGTGCCGCGTTTGCTAACTTTAGACCAAAAACGTGTTCGAATGAACATTTCCAATGCTCTGTTGGCACAGTTTAGGCGCAATAAATCCGAGTTTTGGCGCCGATTAATTACTGTAGATGAAACTTGGATACATCACTATACGCCTGAAACAAAAACACAGTCGAAACAGTGGACTGCAAAGGGGGAACCGGCTCCAAAAAAAGCAAAATCTGTTTTTTCGGCTGGGAAAGTGATGGCGACTGTTTTTTGGGATAGTCATGGAGTTATCCTAATTGATTATCTTCAAAAAGGGAAAACCATTACAGGAGCATACTACGCATCATTACTTGACAAGCTGAAGGCAGAAATTGCGGATAAACGGCCACATTTGCAAAAAAAGAAAATCCTGTTTCACCAAGACAACGCCCCGTCTCACACCTCAACAGTTGCCATGGCGAAAATCCACGAATTACGGTTCGAACTGCTTGACCATCCCCCTTATTCACCAGATCTAGCCCCAAGCGACTTCTTTCTGTTCCCTCAGCTAAAAACTGCACTCGGAGGACAAAGATTTTTGTCAAATGAGGAGGTAATCACCTTCGTGAACAACCATTTTGCAGAGAAGAACGCCGAGTACTATTTGGACGGATTAAAGAGATGGGAGCATCGCTGGGAGAAGTGTATAGAGTCACAAGGAGACTATGTTGAAAAATAAAAATAAATTTTATGATAAAAATTCTTGTGTCTATGTTAGGTCGGAAACTTTTCAGACCACCCTCGTACGATGTTTATTATAAGACGGTGATTAATGACAAAGCGATGGATTTTTAATGAGAACTCGTAACGTTCTAATATAACATCATTTTAAAATTAAACATCACACTTTAATTTACTGTAATAGAGTGACCAGTAACTTTATTTAGATTTATGAGTAAATTATGATGTATTATTTTGTAATTTGTTTCGGGTTATTGAAATGTATATATTTATATTGGTTATGGTTTCATAGTATTGTCTCAACACAACATATAGCTGCTTTTGGTAAAGGTAAATTGCATGCCATTTTTGTCGCTTGGTTTGATGACGTGTAGTAACATTATTTGGTTTTCCAACTTGTTATAATTTATAAGTAAAAATTTAATATTTTTGATGTTTACTTTAAATTAATGAATTACGTTTAACACATTTCAACAAAAAAGAAATGCATGTTTTAATGTTTTTTTAAAAATAAAAACAGTCTATTTTCTGGTGATGTTTTTTTTTATATTATTTTTTTTTGTTAAATATTAAAAAATCAAATAAAAAGTTGCTATAAAAAGGCAGAAAAAAGGCTGTTTAAATACAAGGACAAATTATAAGAGAAGACATGAACGTTACAGGCTGAGGCTCGCGCTGAATTTGCTGAGCGCTCCGTGCAAAAACTACAGAAGGAGGTCGACAGGCTTGAAGGTAATCTATCACTTCAAATACACAATTATATACGTGAAATTTATTTAAAAATAGTTATTACAATAAGATATAATCAATTATATTCTAATAGTTTGATACATAGAGTTTAATCAAAATTTTAATGAGTTTTAAGGTAATCCAGATACCGCGTACAGCAGTTTGGTTAAGTCGTTATATTTTCAATATATATATCTGAAGTCAAGTTAAATAACATCGTTTGAGAAATAATATTTGAAGCTTTTAACAAATAAAAAAAAAAACGCACTCGATTTCTTTTCGAGCCATCAGAACTGGCTTTGAATTTCGATGCTGTACAATAGATTTGAAAGCTTTATACTATCATCTCTGCTATAATTTACAAGCTTAATATTTCTTATTTTCATAGTAACAGATACAGTGTTTTGTTGTTGTTTTTTTTTAAATTGTATATTGTTATATTGTCAATGGAACTGATTATTCTTTATATAAATGTAGGCAGAAGTTGTACTGCCAAATAGGTTGTATAGTCCAATACACTTCTTGCTATAGTTCTCAGTTCTGTTGGCATTTGAATTAATGTTAGCATGTAATTTTTAAACATGTCCCACTAGATTGCTCGGATTTTAGATGTTTTTCTTTTTATTTATGTGATTTTGGCATGTTTTTCTATGTCGTTTTTGCCTGGTCATCTTAAACGTACTTGTGACTCAGTGATTTTACGGCGAAACATAGATTTTTCCTTAAATATCTATTTATAAATATTATGTCACTGGAAACAAGGATGTTTTTGTACGCTGTTTCAGTTTAATTTAACAAAAAGGTAAACGAATTTTATGTTTTAAAAGTAGTTTTTTTTTCCTGGGAGAATAGCTAAATTGAATAGATTTTGAAATTAAAATGAGTGTCGATGGACAGTTTAACGGAGTCGTCGGCCA
Organism: Antheraea mylitta; assembly: GCA_014332785.1. NCBI lineage: Eukaryota > Metazoa > Arthropoda > Insecta > Lepidoptera > Saturniidae > Antheraea > Antheraea mylitta. The sequence continues at coordinate 4,731,826 of JACEII010000012.1, read as the reverse complement.
TCTTTGTTTACTCTTTTTTGTTAAGTTGAAATGAGACACGAGTGTAGTGTTGTGTGCTACTGACCGTGGCCCCGTCCACCTTCCAGACGACCTGGTCGCCGAGCGCGAAAAGAGCAAACTCCTGCAGGAGGAGATGGAGGCCACGCTCCACGACATCCAGAACATGTGAACACCCCTCCCCCTCCCCCGTTCTCACTTCCCTCTCCCTGTCCCGTTCCCCCTCGTTCGTTCGTCTCACTTTCCCCCTCGATCGTTCGTCTCACTTTCCCCCTCGTTCGTTCGTTGCACTTTTCTCCGATAACTTTGAACTACCTCGATCAACGTCGACGTACAATATTAATAATTATTGCGAAATAATCTGTATATCACGTGTTCCTGTGATTGTCGGTAGAAATGGGAGGAGAGTCCGGTCAGGTGGGGGGCGAACGAGTGACCAATTTAATAGTCTTAGATTAATTGCCAGCCGCTTTTTAATGTAACAGATTCGAGTTTTCGCTGCGTCCACCAAATGCCATGTGCAATTGTTTTACATTATATTATATTCGTATAACACAAATTACTAATAATCGTCCGTATAATGAAGGTGTTAGTATATCCTCATTGATTTAGTCTTTAATTTACAAGCGTGCCTGTAAGCTTATGATCGGGTGATTTGAATGTAGTTGATGATTAAGGCACTTTTTAGTTTTAGACGATACGAGTATGTTGACATTCCAAAACCTCGGGGACCAAATTAATTCTTCTAGAGACTTAACGTTAAAGACATTTTGCACTACGATTATGTTAAATTTGCATATTTGTTTTTTTTTGTATCCATGAGTGAGTTTTCTTCTTTACATAGTTCGATTTTGCAAATATGAACTCACAGACATGTAGCGACGTATCGAGCTGTATGCAATTTATTATGAACTCTTTATTTACTTAATTTTATTAGAAGAGATTAGATATTTTATTTTAAATGAGTGACGGTAACAAATAAAATGATATTTATAAGAATATATTACTTGCTATAAAGTATTTGATATTCTATATTATTTCGCGTATGAATTTTCTCGTGTCATAATTTGAGTTTGTTGTTTATTTATTTTTAATTAATCGATGAGTAAATGACGACCGTGTTTCGATATGCTGTAAATGTTTTGCAACATGTTTTAATTATATATATATAAATGCGCAAATATAAAGCTGGCAATAGAATTAATGCGTAGTGCTAAGGAAATGATGCGCTGCGCTTACCGAACGCACTGCCAATCGCAACGAAGTCTTACTTCATTCCCGTGCAAAAACACGCGATCGAGATGAACCCGTCTTTTTTAATGTTATCGATTAATGAATTGATAGATAAGTTCGTGAAAAATAAATTAATGATTTTTAAGAGTATTCTAACACAAGTGTTTATAAATATATATTATTATTATTTTTACCCGAGTGTTTTTTTACTAATAACCCGTGTGAACCCTACCCCCTTCGTGTCTAGTCTCACTATTACTAAACCTTCATCGATTCTATCAGCTATAAAAAAAACATTTCATCGATCATAAAGTATTGACGATACCATCGCCATCATGAGTGATCCTAGTTCGTTTTATCCTCGGTCGTTGGTCGCGGTGATTCGACAACATAACTGTCGTGTAACTATGAAACTGGTAAAACTATGAAATCAAATCAAATACGAGGGGATGTACACGGTCGCGACCCTGTACATACATAGCGAACGGCCGCGCCCGACCGAAGCATCGGCATGCGAAGATCCCGCACGGTCCCCATAGAGTAGCGCCGTGCTAACGCATGCCCGCCTCCACCCGCCCGGCGGAGCGCGGGGACACTACGCTCATCGGCTCACCTGCCGCAGATGATCTAATCAACGAGATCGAGAAATACAACGACGTCGAGAACGGCATCGATGACTCAGTCGTCGAACTCATCCCGGGAGTGGATCCGACTCCACGGCAACTGGAGGCCGCTCGCCGCGAGGCTGAGCGACAGCGCGAGGCAGCACGCAAGGAGAGGGAACGGCAGTTGGAGGCCGCTCGCAAGGAACAAGAAAGGAAGGAAGAAGAGGCTCGCAAAGAACAAGAGAGAATAGAGGAAGAGGCTCGGAAAGAACAGGAACGGCTCTTGCAAGAGCAGCAGGCTAAGTTAGCTCAGGCAGCACCAACATCTGAGACTGCGGCATCTGCAGACGGAGCACCTCCTGCGGACGGAGTTACCCCGGCTGACGGTGCTGCACCTCCGGCTGAGGGCGCCGCACCCCCGGCAGAGGGCGCCGCTGCCCAGGCTGACGGTGCAGCTCCGCCTGCTGATGGAGCGGAACCGGCACCTGAAGGAGCCCCGCCCACAGCTACGGCTGACGGAACCACCGCCCCAGCAGAGGGAACGGCGCCACCTGCGAAAGGAGCAGCTCCCCCGACAGACGGAACTGGGGCTCCTCCGCAGGACGGTGCTGCAGCACCTGCTGCACCCGCCTCAGGGGATGCACAGGCAGAGCTACCCGCTGAGGGTGCTGCCCCGGCCCAGACTGAAGGTGGGACACCACCGGCTGAGGGCGCAGTTACTACGGAAGGTGGAGCTGAAAGTGTCCCTGCTGCTGCTCCACCTGCTGATGGAGCACCCGCACCAGTGGAATCTACCGATGGGGCCGCCTCAACTCCTGCAGACGCGCCTGCTCCGGCTGGTGACTCTGCACCGGTACAGGAGACGGCTCCCGCCCCGGCCGATGCGGCACCAGCTCCTACTGAAGCTCCTCCGTCGTAACCGTTTTATTATCGATGTCAAATGTTAATTACAATTCAGACCCTTACTCGCGCTACGGTATCACGATAATGTTGATGAAATGGTCGGATATAGTACGGCTTTATTATTTTTTATGTTATCTAAATAAATAATAACAAAAATAGCTGATGGAATAGTTTTTCTCAATCGATTTGGTCGAGTTTATGTGAAAAAGCCGTTGCGTGCGCATGTGAGTGGACGGTTGGTTGAAGTGCTAGCGGAGGTTATGACCGCGTCGGTGTCCGCAGACGATCTGATCGCGGGCAAGGAGCTGTTCCACGAGATGGGAGGGGAGGTGAACAGCGCGTTCGAGGAGCTCGGACTAAGAGCCGCGACGCCGCCCCCGCACCCGCCGCGCCAGCTCGTGCACACGTGCGACCGGTGCACCTGCTGTCACTGACCGCGCACGCGTTTATTTCACTTCGCTATTCTTCTGCATTTATAAAACCAATAAAAACCCTGATATAGATAATAATAAAAAACAGTACTCACGTCATACTGACTTAGCTTTCTAACTGATTTTGCATGTTGAATTGCGTACGCGATATAATCGTTTTTATAAAAAAAATGCTACAGCGTTATACCTATGCAATAAACGTGACAGCGAGATCGGCGCATGGCTTCAGAATAACAAGGATCGCAACATGTAAGCATACATTTTATTATGCTTTATAAAGCGTGTACAGACGGTTATTTTTATATAGGTATATAATAGATAGTGCCCGCGACATGGTCTCTTGAAATTTGTTTTTTAATTTTTCAATTGTAATTAGTATTTAGGCCCTGTTAAAAAGCATAAGGATAGAGCTAGGCTAGAGTATATTGTAAATTGTATCAGTAAAATTCTCCTCATAGTGGATACCGTTGTTGGGTTGACGCGGGCGACCCAAGAAAATGACAGCCATGTAAAAATATATTGTACAATATAAAATTTACTGTATAATCATTGTAAAAATGTATTATATACATGATGTATAGACGGACGCCATTGTAACATATAAATGGTCCGCTTTAAGGTCCTGATATTACAGGCACCATTTTTTCTATCATTTGTATACATAAAATTATTCTTTAGAGTCACACCGTCTGCATCCGCAATCTATATAACGCTTCGACTAATTCACGTTCAACTTGACTTGAGGGATCTATACGTTAGAAATTTCAATATCGTAGGAATGAGATTGAATTAAAAAGGCGTAATTTGTTATAAATATATATCCACGATGTTTAGATGAACTTGTCGCCGAGAAGGAGAAGTACAAGGATATCGGAGACGATCTGGACACCGCCTTCGTGGAACTTATTCTCAAGGAATAAGCCTCGCCACCTACATCCTGAATCTTCCAGCGAAACGTGTCGGTGATGCCATCTACCGGCGATTCACTAATCCGAATAGATGTATATTAATTTATATTTTATACTCCTGATTTAAAGTGTCACAAGCTTTACTGCGGTATTTATTTTCGGTTAATATAAATAAATTAATTTATTAATTAGTTTGGTTTTTTATTTTTTCATTACCCCTATTGAAATTAGGAACAATATAAATAGTATCCAATATCAGTGAAAATTCATAAAAAAAAGAAATTGCATAAGCGAATAATGAATTAAACAAGATTTTCATGATACCTTAATAGAAATTTAGTCGAAAAAATACTAGAATTTGGTTAAACTTACGACAAAGTTTACGACTGTTCAAAGTTTTTAGCTTCAGTTTCTGATTATATAAATTATTACATGAGAAAATCTGAAAACGACTACTAGCATTTACGAGGACTAAAAAATGTGGCTCTATTCAAAAAATCATAGTTTAACTATTGAGAAAACACTCGATAATTACAGAGAACAATACGAATTAATAAAAAAAAAATCAATATTTGAATTTCACGTTATAGGCCTAATGGTACTACACTACGATAGAACTGACGACAACGAAATATTTTTTTTTCTTGTGTATAAATAAATTGAAAATTTGTATATTTGCTTAAACTGTATCGAAATATATAAACTAGTAATTAATTATGCTTTGCCATTGGTCTTATTATTTATTAGTCGCTATGTATTTTTTCTTTATTTCACATCGTAGATATCACGATTTATGCGCGCTTTTATGTAATTTGCAAAATTAGTAGATGCTAGCAATGCTTGGAACTCAGCACGTTTTATCACGCAGTAATTATTTTTGATTCATTAAATAGAAAGTGTGTTATGACTTCTACAAAATTTCATGAAAATTAGTTGTGGAAAATAGGCTGTATATATTTTTATAATTTCGAAAAGAATTACTGACTATTATTCTTATCTATACTAATATTATAAAACTGAAGGGTTTGTTTGCTTGAACGCGCTGATCTTCGGAACTACTGGTCCAATTTGGAAAATTCTCCCAGAGTTAGCTCATTTATCTATAGGCAGGTTATCATTATCACGCTAAGACCAATAGGACCGGAGCATCAATGAAGAATGTTTCAAAATTACCTTTTTTCCCTTTGAGAGTTGCCGCGGCGTGTTAGCGATAGCCCAAATTAATTATACCACGCGCGCAGGAGCTAGTATGTTATATATCAAACTTTAAAAACACGTATGCTTCTCTCTTAATATTAACATAAACTTCCTTTTCGGATTTAAAATTCAATGTCATATCTGTGATGATTTAATAATTGATGTGATAAAAATAATGATACAATTGGACAGAGAGAATAACAAATTTTAATACCTATACATGTACAGATCTCATCGATCTATAGGCAGTTCTAAATATAGCAGTAAATTCGGGCTAGCGCGTGATATATTCAAAAATGTAATACAAATCAGACAAAATTTGTTTATACGTATTTTAAATTAGCATTTATTAATTTTCTCCAAATTATACAATTTATTTGGAGAGAACAAAAAGTCTGTTGAGCGCTGTACAAATGGATTTTTTGAGAATTCATTTAGCGAAATAGATTCTAAATAACCCATTGTAGGAAATAATAATATAGAGTATAGAAGTAACTGTTAACATTACTAATTATGTAATAATACCAATTTCTTAATCTACTAACAGACGAGGTGGTAGAAGAGAGAAGTAAATACAAAGCCATCGCGGAAGAAGTGGATCAAACCTTCGCCGACTTATCTGGATACTAAGGCGGCCATTTTGAAAACTAAACTTATTTTGTATGGAGTTTAAGAGTTAAGGAGAACCATCTCTGTATGAAAAAGTGTCATTCAAAATGCGTTAAATTAGGGTGGCGCTATTGTAGCAACAGGTTTCATTTTTGTTAAATTATTTCAACAACTTTTATAAAAATAAACATTCAAAGGTCACTAAACGTATTATTTAAATTTTATGACATTCCATGTTTTCTTGCAGCAGTTATTTAAGGTTATATTTACAAGATCATTTCGGACTATCCATAATCTTTGTCTATGCTAGCGCCACATTTTTTGTGGGGGGGGGGGGGGGGGGGGGGGTCTTGGAATTATGTAGTGCTTAATACTGGACACTTTTTCAACATGTCCTTCATATGAGATAGTTCTCCTTACCTCTACCCTACATAGTATTTTGGAAGCTATCATGGAAATTATTCAATGCCTGTTTTCAGGTGTTCGAACGCTTTAAAGTTATTAATGTTCTTAAATTGTGTTGTGATACTTTTTATTTAATATTTACACGCATATTTTCGCGTACGTAATATACACGGCCGTAGCTAGAAGGTCCATTGTGGGGCAATGCCCTATCTTGAAATCACTATGCCCTACCTTAAAAATACCAAATACTAAGATAATTTTTTTTTCATAGTCTGAGATAAAAACAAATTGTAGCGATACGTATCTAAATTTTCCGAACATACCACAGTTTGTGACATACATTTCATATTATAATAATTCTTTGTTCTGTTGGTGCTTCGAGGGTAGATCAATTATGATATTTTTTTACTTCCGCCCTACATGTAACCAATGCTGCCCTATCTCAAATTCGACTCTAGCTACAGCCCTGTCGTAATATGTTTAATTGATTCTCAAATAAAAACATATGGCATTAAAGACAAAGGGAGGAATACTACACACATAGATAATGTTTTAAAAGAGAAAAGACAGTCATGTCCTGTTTGCTCGGAATTTGATATTATGTCAGAAATACATGTAGGTGTAAAGAGTGTTAGAATTTCACTACATGAATGCTTTCTTACGTGCGACGTTTTAATCTGTAAATTATTATACCAAAATTTTTATAAATAAAAAAAAATATAAATAATAGATTAATTTATTAAGATATATGAGATTAATAAATGAATATTTTGCCTATAAAAGTGCTATAACAATAATTTGAGTCTAGATCTTTTTTATGGCTTAACTTATTCCACTTACGTTCCGTTACATGCAATAAATGTTTTTTTTTTTAATTAGTAATTTTTCGTGCATACATTTTGGTACGTGGTAAAATTTTGATAGAGTTCTGTGACTAAAGCTAATCACAAATAAGCTCTAAGGCAGTGATCGTTATCCTTTTCTGGTAAAGGGGATCATAGAACCACATGAGGTATAACTGCGAGACGCACATTCACAGATTGGGTAATTAACGCCACCAATCAATCGGCATATTCTTGTTTAAGAATTGTCAAAATACAATTGTCCTAAAACGGCAATCTGTAAAGTCAGTTGACAATCATTGGTTTCAAAGCAAACAAATATGAAATTTCTAGTTAGATTCAGGCATAAAAAATTTGTGTATCGTGTCCTGGAGTTCTTAGTTGAAGGTGTCAACTACTCGAATGAATATAATTATATTAACAAAGTAGGAAGCATATAAATGGACCTGAATACACAATGTATATTTAAAGAAAGGATTGCTATATTGTTGCATGTAAAACCACTCGTATTAACTCGTCTTCCCTTCCGATTTAGCTAACTACAAATGCAAAATCGGTTTAGGTCAGTGTTTCCCAAACTTTTTAGGGCACGCCCCACTTTAACATTTCTACAATTTTTAAGGCCCCCATACGTCAATTTAAACCTTTAAAAATTATTTTGTTCCATTAAGAAATATAAATCATAAGTTTTAGGAAGAAATCACTATGAAAATGTTATTAAAACATCGTAAGTAGAATATCAAAACATATAGTAAAAAACTTACTTGACGACTGTAATTACTCAGTTAATATTGTGGTATGTGGTAAATTATAGTTAATAATTATTTAAAGCATTTTTTTTAAGAATATGCCTTTTTGTTTAATTTGTCCGCGATATCTAGCATTGCATTTGAATAACCCAAAGCGAAAGGATTAAAGTCGTGTCGAATCCATTTTTAAATTTGCCCTTCTAACTATAAAATTGCACCCCTGTAGGGCGAGGACCTCACGTTGGGAAACGCTGGTTTAGATAGTAATTGTTTGCTATATGTTGCGGGCAGCGGAGTACTGGTCGCGGGTGACGTTATTTGCGGGCCGCAGTTAACGACGGCTCTAGAGTATAAACAAGAAAAAACTAGTAATTTGAGGAAACGGGAACTTTGAACAAAACTTTTATCATAAATAAGGCATGATTTGCAATTATAAACAACTTAAAAATTATTAATTTAGAAACTTTATCTGTGAATTGGTTAAGTCTCACTGCCATTTTTTTTTTAATAATATGATGTAACGTAAACGTGTGGTTGTTGAATGAGATATAATGATTTGTGTTTTGATAAAGTTAAGCAATGTGGTGATTTAACTTCCGAGTCTGAATAAGTATGACCTCATTAGAACTAGGTACTGAAAACGAGCCATAATTTTCTACTGCTTATATGAGGTTCTTTACAAACATTTAAACTCGCATTTCATTAGCTTGTTGGCTTGAGTGGACTTTATCGTTATATACTTTTTTGGATGCAGTGTTTGAGAGCTTTGATAAATATAATTGTTTGGAATTTGGAAACTTGTAAACAGAATAAAATAAATTTATATAAAAAAACGATTTATTTGTCTTTTAATAAAGCTTGTGTGTACTTAAGTTTTTAAACATATCCTGACTTTTTATTTAATGTATTATGACGGTGTAAAAAGACTGCAACGGAGTTATTGAAGCAGTCAGAAGAGTACCTTGGTACAGTAGTCCGGTGAAGCTGTTAAGACCTTGCTAGGTCAATAGCGTAGTCAGTTCGAGAAAAAAAAAAGTCCTTGGTAAAGTGGTTAAGATTTTTAATATGAAAATTTAGTTAACTAAAAACTTGTACATGAAAACCTGTACAAATTACAACTCAATGTTCTTTCCTTTTAACGAAAACATTCGATCATAGAAAGATATAATTTGTGTTATTGGATTTCATTAAGTAATCTATTTATGTAAGCATCGAAAATAAATTGAACTGCCTAACAAAATGGTTAATGCAGATATTTTTATAGTAGACCAAAAAAGAACCACGTTTTAAATGAAATTGAAATGAAAAACTTTAACTCCTTTTTGGCCGTTACGATTGCTTTCTTTTGATTAAAATAAATGAGAAGCATGAAAGTATGCGATTTTATAAAAGAAAAAATTGAGAATAGTTTGTTATTACACCGTTTTGTTTTGTTCCTGTGAGGTGTAAGGGATGAGGATGTAAGGGGTGTCAAATAACATCATAAGACTTGATACACCCAAGCCAACCTCACCTGCAAGTGGTGCACCCTGCTGAATAACGAACGAGGCAATGGCGAAAACGGGGTGGTATGGTTTTACAGCCTGACTGGGTCGCAACCACCATGTATATAGTGAAAAAGCCCGTAATAGTGATTCGCTTCTACGGGTCGCGTTTCGGGATCAGCCTGTGCATATCCAGCTTTTTTGCAGGCCAGCATGATAGTGCCGATCGGCGATGGATAGTGTGTCAATCGGTGGTTGCTATTATTTTTGGATTGCACTGCGCTTACCATCGGGCATAGTGCAGCCATTTTGCCATGTTACAAAAAAAAAAAATCATATCGTTTGAGGTGATACTACGTGAATTCTGAATTTTTTTATCATGCACGACATGAACCATTACCTACTTTTTCTAATCCCTCTTTACAACTACAGTTGTAATACATTGTTATGAAGGACATATAATTGAAGTAGTCCAGTGAAGCTGTTAAGACCTTGCTAAGTCAATAGCGAAGTCAGATAGAAAAAAAGAGACATAATTGAGCGTGAAAATATAACGAAAGAAACTGCCCGAGGCACAATTGAATATTTTTATTAACTGCAGATTTCAGAGGCTGTAACTGGTAAATTAAAAAGAGATGGCGCTTTTTCACGACGGTGCAATATTAAATTTCTATTAAAAGTATTATGTTTATGCGATGAAAACCGAATTGTGAACTCAATGAAGTTCGGTAATGTACTAAATATAGACACGATGGACCTTTTTACACAGAGCATTCAGATGGAGAGCAATTGAAATCGTCACGAAAGAATGGTATGGCCGTACCGCTTGGTAGATGATTGATACGTTTGGATAGTATCTATGTATCGACAGATATGTTCACATCCGTTGGCTGTCATCATGTCATTGTAGAGAGTTATTTGATGGAAATCGCAATGATAGTGCGGCGTGATGTGTGCGAGAGTGACGGCCGGTGGTAGGAGCTTTCGTTACGATCGTGATGCTCGATCGGAATCCTGGATTTTTGGCACCGAAAATAGTCGGGCGGGCGCGCGGTTTTGCCGCGAGGGCGGGCGCGGCGCAGTGCGTGTCGCTCCGCCGTGTGAACAGCCCGTTCGTGAGGTGAGTGCAGCGCGTGCGCACCCTGAACCGTCGAGGAGTTTGGATACCCCACAAGGATAACCAGGACTCACCGAGGTCGTAAACGAGAGTGACAGTGACCCTTGTGGTATGTGACGTGTGGCGTATCCAAGCTTCTGGACGTTATCTACAGATACATATTCGGTGATATCGATTTGTGTAAATTAGCTTTTATTTCGAATTCTTTTAACTGTTATCGATTAAGTCTGATGTGTATTATTACCTAATAAAGTGATCATAGTAACTCGCGAAGGTAGCAAGCGGTACGAAACTGCGAGTTTTCCGATATGACTCGGGTTTCACTACTCTCGTGGCCTCGCTGAAAATAGTGTTACCGCCCGCCGCCCACACTGTCGCTTGCGCCCGCGTCGACGTATACCAGCCTATTTGCGGCGCGCACCAACATCAGTATTTATTTAGTGAGATGAGGAAACTCGTCTCATTTTTTTATTTTCGAACCAGACGTGGCCCATTTATCTTCTAATTAGGGCTCGATGACTATCTATGTAGGTTTTGCGTTACGATGTAGGTTTCGATGGTTTCTTATTACAGTAGAGCTCATATATCACACACTTTGTTAATAAAATTATTATTTAATTAACTATATTCCAGTTACTCATCATACTATTATAATAACTGTAAAGAAGTTTTCAAATATTGCTAAAATTTTGGTTTCAAAAGTATCGTCGAATTCTTTACTCAAATTTAATATAGGTATTAGATATTGCTGCATATTCCCTATGATACTATTGTCTATATGCTGGAGCATTGGCACATAATCAAAATAGGTCGTCGGATATAATACAAGTAGCTACTTCGCTTTAAGAAAATATTCAAAAACATATTAACTCTTTGAGATTACTGCTTAGCATGGTGTTTAAATTCATGAGGATTATATTTATCTCGATGACTTTGACAAGACTTAAAGAAATTTTAAAATTATGTTACTAATTACACAGTTTTTAAGCTTAACATACCATAACTTGAATTTTTTTAATAGACGTCGGTTTGATTCTATTGAACGTAGTAGCTTTCTAAATCGCCCCTTAATAATTACTACTTTACAATGACTAGAGATATATTTTCAAAACCTTGGCTCTCATAATCCACACGACTACTAATAAATACCACAATATTGCTTAATCGGGATATTTCCTTTCATTAAAAACTTAAGCTCGTTGGAGTTTTCCAAATCGTGACTTTCGTCATAAAGCAGTAGTACCACAGATACATATTCACGTTTCATCAATTTCTATATATCCTTTACTGTATCCATAAATGATGTTTGTAATTATAGACTCTATAACATCCATATTTATTACAAGCGTACCAAACAGGGTAATTCAAAAAGAAATAGACAATGTTTTATAGGGAGACATGTGTTATAATTAATGTCAATAAAATATATATATTTTTTACGAAATAGAAATAAATATAAATGTATCTGATTTCGATCTATATGTTATAGTAACGAAATATGTATATTTAATTAGATACGAAAACTGAAACTTCGTGTTAGCTATGAACGAGATGACGTCAAGGGCACTAAATTTATTTTTAAAATCTGTAACAGGCTACGTATCTACATACAGTTAAAGTACACAGTGAAATATTCTCGACAACGCCATGTTTTTGCACTAGTTTATTTGACGTCTATAAGAAATTTTTCAAGGGCAGTTTGTATATTTTTTTATTTGTAGGAAACTAAGAAATATGAATTATTTACATTTATATATAATACTAGCGGGCTCGGCAGACGTTTCCTGCCCTGATTATAAAAAAATCTATGACAAATGATATATATACCTTCGTTACGAATCACCTTATCCTTTGGTGAAAACCGGATAAAAATCCGTTTACTAGTTTTCGAATTTATCGCGAACAGACAGACAGACAAACGCGGTAGGGGATTTTTATACTATGTAATGCTATATACCTAATTGTTACGATACTCTGTGTTAATTTATTTATAATCGTTTCGCTAGCTATTATAATTATTTTCTAAGAATTAAAATCCTAACAGAATTACATGTTAGACTTATTTGACAGCGAGCCAGAAATATCTGCAACGTCACACCGGTTCTGGTTTTTGTTATTTTCGCAACAGTTACGGACACGAGCTGCTTTTATAGTTAACATATACCTAGACTACATCTGTTTTCTTATCGCAGTTAAATTATGTTTTTTTTTCTAAACTTGTTGTTTTCGCAAAAGGATCATTTGGGATTCAGTACTCACTTCTTTGACGTGTTGCATGAGCGTAATGTTAAGTCACCAAGATTTGTCAGTCCTGATATAGCTATATACAAGTCAGAGTGAAAGTCGCAGTTATTCCAAAATGATTTAGATGCAGGTAAGAGAGTCATTGTAATCAAAGTCCGTTGAATGTCGTAAGATTAGCAATCACATGCTTGACAAAATTATTGAACGATTTGATTATAGACTCCATTTGCATCAAGCCCCGATTTAAAGTATGTTTGAGGAATTTTTCACGTAAAATACATTTTGAACTATGTTTGCAATATAATACCATTTCGTAAATATTCCATATTTCGTGGGATGAAATATAAGTCACAAGCAAGTTTCCTTTGTCACGAAATAATCGCGAAATTCTCAATACTGTTTTCTTACAAAATTAAACATAATTGAATAGGTACTGAATTGCTAGGAAATAATGTATAACAATTTTTACCTATTCAAATATAAATACTCTATGTTTCGCGCTAAAATACATTAAAGTTTTCAGATGGTTCATTAAATCAATTGTTTATTAATGAAACTGTAATTTATAACATTTGTATATATATAACATCCCCTATATTTTAATCGTTACAACATGATTCACATAACACGCGACACTTATTACAAGATATATAACACACAAATTTAATAATTACATATGTATAATTTACATTGAATTCAACTAAGTACAAAATGGAGCTATTCGTGAAACAAACATATCAACACGTTTGTCATTCATTAAGAGAACAAACATTAGACTTGCGTCAATAAATAGGGTGGTATTTCGTCGAAATTCCCCCGTTTAATACAAAAAACGTGAATTTTTGCTAAAGTTATAATAATGGCAGAGATATGATATTATTACAAAGAAATAAATACTATATTATGTGAGGAGGTCATTTAATTATATCTAAAGCTGCCATGAAAGCTACTCTCGTTTTATGTATCTCAGATACATATTCGGTTCAATAGTTAAGCCGTGAAAGCGTAACAAACAAACTTACTTTCGAATTTATAATATTAGTAAGTATTATGCAATGGAGGTGTTTAACAAGCTTGCAACCCAATTAATGTTAAAATGTCCACCCTAATCTATACTAATATTATAAAGAGGTTAAATTTGTGAATTTGTGACGTTCTCAGGAAGTACTAAGAAAATTCTTTTACGTCACGTTATTTGTGAGTGTCATAGGCTATATATATTACCGGAAAAATGAAAAGACTTTTTTGTGGTAGTCGGATTTCAAAGTAAGTCTGAGAAAAAACGGTCGAACGAAAACGTTTCATACAAACGCTGCCTTAACGATTCATATATGACTGAGTTCTATAGGAATGTTGTAGAGCTTGATAATGCCTACAAAAAAGTCACTGACAGCATACGTCTAACTTTTATATTTAAGTGACAAAAAGTAGTTTTTTATCAATGTTACCCTTCAAAGAAGTGGGAACTAGTATTTAATATTATCCCAGAATTAAGGCACGTCCTCTATGATAATGCGTAGTGTTAACAACATTCAAATTGGAACACATATATTGGGAACTGCTGCAGTTTAGTGTAATGAAACGTGTTAGCGTTGATTTACGCCTAAACCTCTATACGTATTATAATCTTATAGAAATAAAGAAAAGATTGTTTATATACATTTTGCTAATTACGCTGATAATGTAGAGAAGAAAACACCTTTGATTTAACCTTAATTTCTTAACCACTTGTAATGTTAAATTGGTCAGTTGCCTTAGTATTTCGCTCTTATAACTACAAAGTACATGACAATATATTGTGGTCTACTTGTAACAGAGATTTTCATGATATACGTTTGGAACTCTGTAGCTATAAATGTATTTCATATGCTTAACACATTAGTAATATACAAATTCGTGTTTAGAGGAAAATATATGTACAGAAATGATCTATAGATGGTATTTAATTCCAGAGAACAATAAAAGACCTTAAATCATTAACATATCAGCATCAGTCACCAGTTTAGAGAGATGATTACGCTAATGTTAAATTTTAAACGCCTTTATAGTTGTTATCATTTAGTAATTGAAAGGTCAATATGCACTGCTAAGAAAAAGACACTGCTTTGTTAGATATTTACTTCTTGAAATCTGCTTTATGTAAAATACCTAAGAACTCATCTTCTACAGGCGTGTGCCGATAGCTGCACTTGAGAGTTTGAGCCTTCTAGGGTTATATTTATCATCCTTCGGAATATGCTCACATACTACCAGGAGTGATTGTGTCCAATCACTAAAATCTGTAATGTTAAAAAAGTGACATATTTTGTGGTCCAAAAAAACGAGTACCTCATATTATTCATCTCATCATCATTTTTTTTCATACTACGATGGTAGCAAACAAGCATGCAGGCCGCATGATGTTAAGCAGTCACCGCAGCCTATGGACGCTTGCAACATCAGAGGTGTCACATTCGCATTGCCGACCCTTCAATGTCCTATTTGTTTTCCCCTTGAAGAATACCATACTGTAGCTCCCTGGAAAAACCTCAGCATGGAACTCATTCAACAGACGGGGCCTGCGTGGGGGAAAATCCCTCTGAAACCGAACCGCCCGAGACCATTTCGGTTCTAGTATGTGAGGCTAAATTCACACAATCCATCCTCTCCTTTTCCGTCTTCCTCTTCTCTCATATATGTCCACCGTCATACTTAAATAACCCATCTTCTATACTAGTATTATAAAGTGGTAAAGTTTGTGAGTTTGTGACGTAGGGGGTAATCTCAGGAACTACTGGTCAGATTTGAAAAAAAAATTCAGTGTTACATAGCTCATCTATCGAGGAAGGTTATGTGTATCATCACACTAAGACCAATAAGAGCGGAGCACCAATGAAAAATGTTTCAAATTCGGGATTTTTTTTCCTCTTGAGAGCTTCCGCTACGTGTTAGCGTTAGCCCAAAGTGACCAATATCACGCGGATGAAGTCGCGGGCAGGGGCCTAATGTGGTATATATTTATGAATTGGATCTTCGGGATCGAAAAGAAAAGGTGATCAGGCAACAATCCAAGCCGAGGCAGCTTATAGACTATTGCGCTGGGTGGCAATAGACTGAGTGCCCTAAAAGATCGTCTTAGTAGTTTGGTGATGCTGTAAATACCCCCGTTATGCCAACATTGAATAGTTAGGGTCCTTTCTGTTGTAGTAATTTATTTTATACCAATGATATTATATTTTACACACATACAAGACACATAACAATGTCTAATTTATATAAAAATTAAAAAGAAAATATATTAATAGCTATACGACAAAGAAGGTTGTAATATAGTCTTGAACACATATTTATTTACTTCATCAATTCTTCAAGGTTTCTTATATAGATTTATTTATATCTTAGACTAATTCGGTTAACAGATTTTGGGAAAGTTGAAGTAATTTCTTATTTGCTATTACAATAGGTTCAGTAGGAAAATTTGATACTTTTTCTCTTATATATATATAAAATAAAATTGCAAATTAGCAGATGTTCTTATATATCTGAGATATACTCGATCAATTAACTCGGACATCGTTTTGACAAAGTTGGTATACATATCTAAGTGTTTTTTATGGAGGTTTTCATACTATTTCGCTATAACTAGCCGCTAGGTGTCGCTGAGCTGTATTTTATCTAAGGAGGTAAGTCGTGGGCGGTTGCTGGTAGTCTCTAAATCCGGATATCTAAAAGAATTAATTTAATATAACACAGAAATAGGCCCGTGTTCTTCAATTTCACTAAATTCCAGCTGTAAGTCAGATGTTAGAGTTAAAGTCGGTTATTTTTAGCTGCGTTGCGCTGAGCCCGGGCTGTGCGTTTCGGACTACTAACTCGGTTTGTCGATGCTCTCACGAATATTATGGTAAACTTAACATTGAGGACGTTTCGTAAACGTTACAACAGCAGGCTTCTATAAATGTTTTGTACCACTGTTTGGTAATTGTTTTCTTAGGGACATTATAACTGAGATCCCCAAAGGTTTTGCTTCGTAGGTCACTTTCCATGTTTTTCGGTTGTTTAGGACGATCCCCTGTTCATTTATTTCTTTATTTGAAACACCAATAACATTTATACTAGTACAGTATTGTTCTATACAGGTGCAATCCTGTATTTTATGCAAATAACTTAATTAAATGATTAAATTCAAAACTAAATTAATAAATTCAATAATATTATTATTAATTAATAATAGCATTATTAATTATTTTTTTTTAATTAATTAATTTAGAAAAAGGAAGTCTTTTTACCTTTTTTAATCTCAAATTACTCAAGTATATCTGTTTATGTCATATTGGTTGTTTTGCAAATTCCTCGAGTTCTTTTAAAAGATGGTATATCATTTATGCCGAAAGATAAATCTTTATATTATAAGGAAATTAATTTAAGTAAACAGTACATGTATATGTGTTGTTCCATTGGTGAGAAACCAAAATTAAATCCACGGCTTGTTTAAATAAGATTCAATATCAAAGACCATGATTTATATCGGCTAGAGTGCCTTAAGCGCTCGCCTTAGTAGTCCGGTGAAGCTGTTAAGACCTTGCTGGATCAATAGCGTAGTCATTTCGAAAAAAAAAACCATGATTTATATGTCATGAACCCACTTTTTTCGCCAATATCTTTTTGTTGGTCGTCGTTGACTCCTAAGGGCGGGTACAAACAACTTTGGGAATCACAGTTATAACGGCTCTGACCAAATTACTCTTGTATCTACTTTCATCTTAGTACGCAAAAGTGGTGTGATGAATCTCAAGTGTATATATGTTCGTCTATTTTTTGGCACATTCTGTAACTACCAGGGACCGCTTGATGGGTTAACGTAGGCGTAATCATATGTATTTGTTTTATTTGTGGGATTTATGTAAAAGTATTTATAACTCGGTCATTCCATGTTTCAGGCTCACTAGGATCAATAACAGCTTTAGGCAATAGTGTTTTTCTTCCATTCTGCACACTCTTGGTCCGCGCCTTTATTTTTATTTTGTTTAATTTGTTGTATACGTCAAAAGTCGTATCTGTGAGCAGCTATTCGGTGTTTTTATTTTTTATATTTATTTTTATTATCTTGTTCAATTATTATCTATTTTAGGACGGATTTTTAATGACGTTATTGTCTTTATGGCGATTGCATTTTGATCCTTTACTTTAGGTTATATTCCACAATATTTGTAATTGTTTTGTTTTCTAAAATAGTGGTAGGTTTGACCTTCATAAGTACTTTCTCAGGGCCTAAATTAAACAAAGTATTTTTGATTACTAATAATAAAATATTGCTTTTGTAGTCAGTTCAAATGTTTTATATAGGAACATAGATAATATAGATACGATTGATTAGGTACTCAAGGTTCTTACTGCATATTTATGAATTATAGCAACGTCTATCAAGAAATCTATAAACATTTAAATAGGCAAAGCTAAAATAGAGTCGTCCAAAAAAACGACTTGCCGGATAGAAAGCTAACAGTTTACAAAACTGAACAAAATTTTTGGTTAGTGCAGTAAAAATTGTAAAATTTGTTAATTTTCTGCTTAATCCAATCATAAAAGTTGTGAATAATGTATAGATATGTATTATGAAATGTTCTACGAAGGTAGGTAGTTAATTAAAAAGCTTCATCCCGGTATCATGTAATTTAGCTTAGGCTTAGGAAGTTTTATATTACTTTTGTATATTATATATTAAAAGAAATGTTTGTTTTTGATATACCTAATACGTAAGTAAATAACTAATGCAAATGTATTTATCAAATATATGACGAAGAGTATGGCCTCGACACAAAAAATAGCAATTGATATATTGCTCTTGAAAATGAATAAATAATACCTTTTCCCAATTATCATTTGTTTTAATTACCGATTGATACTAGCCTGCTTTGCTCGGCGTTAAAAAATACAGAGTGACAGTGGAATCCTACAAAATATGTAGCCTAGAACAATCAACGAAGAATTCTGTATAGAATGGTCATACTATTATGCTGATACTGTCGGTAGTTTTGATTCCATTAAATCTCAATGAAGTGTGTTTACTTTAATAAACTATTTTAGTTGTCATAAATCAATAAAATATAGGTTATGTATAGATCGATCAAACTATATATTAAGTCATGTAAGGTTGAGATATGTATGTCGAGTTATTTAACTTAATCCCTTCCTCCCCTTTCCACAACCGAACTACATGCACTGGCCTTCGTAGCCACAGTTTTACGGTAAATTGTATCTGGGCACGAACTAAAAAGTTCGTATCGTCATATCTTTGCCGTACCGTGAAACTGTGGAACAATCTCCCGGCTAGTGTGTTCCCTCCTTCTTATGACATGGGGCCCTTCAAGCGTAACGTGAAGAGACACTTACACAGGCCGGCATGACAGCGGCGACCAGTGATGGATAATCTGTCTCTCGTGGTTGCCAATGTTTTTGGATTGTACTATGCTTACCATCAGGCATAGCACAGTCATTTTGTCGTGCTGCAATAAAAATAAATGTATTTGAATAAATTTAGAGTTGTGACATGAAAATAGAAGAAACGAAACCTCAAAAGCTTTAGATGACACGCCCTTTCACGCGCGATTGAAGTGTACAACATTGAACACGGGAAAAATCGTACACAAATCGTTATTGTTTCTGTTTACACACGCATTCTTTCCTGCGTGTAAGCGTTTTCATGTAAGAAAGAGAGTATCGTAAAAGTAGGCATTGTTACAATTTTAGCGTAAACTATGCAATTTTTGTTACAGGCCAGTAGCTGGCGTTTATTTTGACCGGAACGTAACAACACAAAGCCGCCAACATGGACGCGATCAAAAAGAAGATGCAGGCGATGAAGCTGGAGAAGGACAATGCCATGGATAAGGCAGATACCTGCGAACAGCAGGCCAGAGACGCCAACCTCCGTGCCGAGAAGGTATTCATTAAATTAGTTTTAATTACTTGAGGTAGATCGAAATATGAACGCTGGTAATGTCTGGAAATAAAACCCTTCTGTGACCATCCGCCAAAACGAATGTAACTATAATGTATTTTTATGAAAATATGTATAGCACAGATCGAGTTTCTTGGCAGTTTTTCTCGATGAGTGGGTTGTTTGTCCGAACCGATGGTAGTTTGACGTTCATTAATGACTTCTCAGGGCCTAAATGAAGTAAAGAAAATTTAATATTGATTTTGATTACTTGAACAATGTACGTAATAGAAAATATTTCATTGACATAAAATCATGATACATTTTTGTTGGAACCCATAGTACATGCATAAGTTGTAATTTGTTTGATTTCATTTGTTCCATTTCTCTTCACTTCATCTAAACACAATAATTCTGTAAGTAGCTCTATTATTAGATTATACGCTAGCGTTAAACTATTATCATATCTAATATTTAATGATCCCACGTTAAGTCTAGAATAAGAACAGCTTTAACCTACAGCCACTAAAATAAATGTATGCATTTTTGATGACATATTTTCAGTTTAAGATTGAGAGTGTGATATACATTTGTTGCCACTATCATACAGAAGTTTATCGCAATAACCTATCTTACATTTTTCAAGCCTGCTACCTCTTCTAGGTTATAAGCTATCATTCCAAAGTTTAACACTATTATTTTTATTCCAGGTCAATGAGGAAGTCCGTGAACTCCAGAAGAAGCTCGCCCAAGTAGAGGAGGATCTTATTCTGAACAAGAACAAGCTCGAACAGGCTAACAAGGACCTGGAAGAGAAAGAGAAGCAGCTGGCCGCCACTGAGGCTGAGGTCGCCGCTCTTAACAGGAAAGTGCAGCAGATTGAAGAGGATCTCGAGAAATCTGAGGAGAGGTCTGGAACCGCTCAACAGAAACTTCTCGAGGCCCAGCAGGCGGCTGATGAGAACAACCGGTAAAATCTTTTAATCACATAATGATATAATAAATATTTGCATACTTTATTAATAGATGAACATTATTATTACAGTTTAATAATAATGTTATGACAGTGGATTTTACTTTGAACTTCCTCTTAGGATTTGATTGACCGCTGTCATCTCTCACTGTAACAGAAAATGTTCAATTATATTTGTGCAACGTGTACTTACCTAAAAAGTTTAATCTGAAACTAAGGAGAGAGAGGGAAACGTTAGTAATTGAAACAACAAAAAGTGATTTAATGCTTTCATTAATTAAATATTCTATTTACGTTAGTCGTTCTAAGGTAACTGAGTATAATAATTTTATCATGGAAATAGTTACCACTTCAATATATCTACATAATATAATTATACTTCTTCGCCTTTAAGCTTCCACACTGGTAGTTTACTCATATAATGATAGACAAAGACGCCAAAATTATCTCAAAGATTCTAAAAAAATCTTGAAACTCAACGAAAAATAATTATTTCAATAGGTTATTATTAGGTTTTCGTTAAGTTACTTTGAATTATTTAAAAAAAATGAATTAATTTACAAAATTCCCTCGTACATGGAGGTAGCTATGCCAAATCACTTAATTACTAGATATATTGTGCGTAATTACGACAAATAATAATCAATGTAATAAATAACAATGGTAATATGTCCATTTCAGAACCCATACTTTCTCTGTCAAATTACATAACAGTAGGTTTAGGGTTTTAAAGATAATCAACAAGCAGACAGATTTTTTCGTTTGTAATTACTGCGACTGTGACTACATTTTGTTATGTGTTATTCCAGTATGTGCAAAGTATTGGAGAACAGGGCACAACAAGACGAGGAGCGTATGGACCAACTCACCAACCAGCTGAAGGAAGCCCGTCTCCTCGCTGAAGACGCTGATGGCAAATCCGATGAAGTAAAAATATTATTTAAAACTAATATCATGTTTAAAATTTTGAACATCTCATTTCGTATTTCAGTATAAGATATGTTTAATGTCTTTAGTTTCAGACTTGTATTCTCTCATGTACAGGTATCGCGTAAACTGGCATTCGTTGAAGACGAACTTGAAGTTGCTGAAGACCGTGTCAAATCTGGTGACGCTAAAATCTCAGAACTTGAGGAAGAATTAAAGGTAAATGTTCTACTATAAATAATAATAATGCGATTAATAAAGATGCAATACAAGAATTAATATAAGGATTGCTCTAATTTGTCTATTATAAAAGCCTGTAATCAAGTAAATGTAAGGTTAATGGACATTTATCTACTTAATAATTTCATTTGTAATCGATAGGTTGTCGGTAACTCCCTCAAATCACTCGAAGTATCCGAAGAAAAGGCGAACCAGCGCGTCGAAGAATTCAAGAAACAACTTAAAACCCTCACCAGCAAACTGAAGGAAGCGGAAGCCCGTGCCGAATTCGCTGAGAAGACAGTCAAGAAACTGCAGAAGGAAGTCGACAGGCTCGAAGGTATAAACTTCATCATCATCCTCATAAATCTCAATAACTTCTTAAATCTCATAAAGAAAAACTAAAAGATAATATCATTAAAAAACAATTATCAAATTTCTAAACATTAATTTGGGAATGTCAATCAAATAATATTAAGAAAAAATAACGAATTAACAAACCGAGAATACTATGGCTTCTCTTGAAACTGGCGACGCTTTTTAATCAAATCTCTCTAATTAAACTTACTATTCAAACAATAACTTAACGGATAGGGGTTGAAACGTTATCGTTTCGTAAGTTACTATTAAATGGCAAAATTTTCCAGACGCATTATTCACGGAGAAGGAGAAATACAAGGCGATATGCGATGACTTGGATGGCACTTTCGCAGAGCTGACAGGATACTAACCAATCCTCATTGCACTTACTATAAGATAAAACCGTCTGATTCACATCCAAAAATACTGTTATATATACGTTAGAAATATTGCTTTGAAATTTCCCACTGTCATCGTGATGTAAATTTTCACATCCCCAAGATCATTGAGCTCGATCGGAGATTCAATATGATTACGATCATCAAATATAGTTTCTGGTTTATCATATTCTTCATCTGTTTAACGCATCATCATCCTTTCATAGATATTTAGGGGACTGTCGCAAATAAACGTATTATTGACAGATACTCCAGTTACTAGAGTATTTGCTGACAGTCCTTTAGAAATCGTAGTTTTAGGCCCCGCTTTATGTGTTGTGATTAACATATCTTTCGCTTTACGCCTACCGTCGTGGACCAATGCTTCCCAGGTACAAGTAACTGTTTAATCACTTCAATTATCTATTTAAAACGTTATTAAAGCTATCCGCTAATGCATTATAAAACTTGAATTTTATCGTAACTCTTTAATTCCCTTCTATTTAACTTATCATTAAAGCATATCAAACATTTTTCTTTTTATATCTGAAGTCATATATGTATACGTTTTGTACGGTGCTAGGGCTTTCTAAGTCCGCTTGGTTAGCCCTCAAGGCAAGCACTGTCTGTTGTCTTCCGGCAGCTCCACTTCAGAGCTCGTCCCTAGGTACCTAGTTTAAAAAAAAATGTACCTAGGTCTAAGTTTACTGTGTTTATTATCTTGGATCTCATTGCCATTTAACATCTGATGATATTTTGGGCAAAACTAAAACCTATAAGGTATAAAAAAACGTATTTATTTACACAGTATATTCAACTACATATCAATGTTTAATCAACCGTGAGGTAATAGAAAACTTGGTAAAACATACCATCATGATTTTAAATAGTATCCAAGTGTTATGATACTCATGTCATATGTAGTGTCTACACTTATTACTATTTCACTGTATACATTATAATTTCTAATGGATGTTATTTATGTTACCAGACGAGCTCGGCATCAACAAGGACAGATACAAGAGCTTGGCTGACGAGATGGACTCCACTTTCGCTGAGTTGGCTGGTTATTAGACATCCCGCACTCTACACACAGCCATACATACACAGAACTACACAACATACACAAACACACACGCAGCCCAGCTGAAACAAAACACAGTCACAGTTTACCAAATGTTACAAATTGATTATTGTTTGTAAAAGTGATGTAATGATATTTATTAATATTTTATGTAAATTTATTTACGATTTTCAATAAAATTTAATTTATAACAACTTCATTTTTATATTTCTTCCACATATATAAAATTGGTAAACAATATTTAACATAACACCATTATTCTAATTTATAAATCCTCGATCAACCGATTTTACTCGACGATATCAGTTTCTTACCTTATTAAAATTAACTAATAAGGTTTTTATATATAGTGAACCTATAATATTCCAATGCTGAGTTTTTATTTACCTTATAGAGAATAATCACTTTATTCCCATGTAATATTCTAATTAAAAACAATATTGAGACCGGAAGATCACCGACCCGCGAAATATTACTTGACAAATGACGTTCTTCCGTTTAAAGATGGCGACGAACGTGTATAAAACGCATGCGGGTATGAAAACGTCACGCGCATGCGCGACTACCCTCCCAGTCAAATCGATAGTGCAGTGTCGAAACAGCCTGTTGGGCTCGCGTTATTTCCTCGCTAACAGCGTAATATTGAAAGGACTTTTTCTGGTGACTCTGTTAAGAAATAAGTCACAGTGTCGGTTTCAAGCAGCGTACTCCCCGGTGCGATCATAATGAAGAAATTGGCATCCCAAGACGGACCTGATATAGCATCACTCAGCCCCTGTTAGTATAAAAACAATTAACAACCCACTTACGACTTACTTATTGCTAATATCATTTTTTTAACTTCATGAAATTTTTACATTCATGCATTGTTCTTCGTAGCATTTCAGTTTTGAGTTCAGAATATCTTTTATGATATGCGCAATAAAGCGAATCCATTGTGAAAAGGATAAATATAGGTAACGTTCATGTATATATGTGCTTATTTTAATTCGTATTTTATTGTCCTGATTAAGTACATATGTTCAACGTTATTCAAAATATATAGAAGTATGGAGGATATTGTAAAAAATATTTGCTAAATATAAAGTATAAATGTAGTATTCTATAATTAATTCATCCGAGGCGGTCATTTTTATAAGATTTTTTTTCTTTATCCCAAAATGATTAACATGCTAATTAATTGCTTTTCTCAAGTAGATTAAAAATTGACTATAAAAATGTAGCTTGAAAAATTGGAGGACTTTATAATTTGATATTTATTTTGTTTGTATGATAAAGAAATGCCTTTTTCTTAAAAAATCGATATAATTTTTTACGTGATACATAAACTCTGTAGTACTTGGAATAATTCTAAAAATAATCAATATTATTAAAATATAGGGTTATAATAATAACAAACAGTTTAAAAACGAATCAAGATAATAATGTGTTATGTTGTTAGCGTACTGATAAAAAAGCAGTTACACTCGAGATAACGTTCGGAAATATTTACAATGAAACACTCTCATTATATTAACATTCCTCGATATCTGACTGAGAGTGTTATAGTCGTGTTTGTAACACGACTTTATTACGGAAAAATATATTTGTGTTATAACAACTTCAGTGATTTACAAAAATATACGAGGACAAGGAGTTAAATCGAACGAATATAACGGAAAATAGGACATGAGAATGTTCATAAACAATATACTAGACGTAGTCCCATAGTATAGATAATTAAATAAACATTTACTCATTTTAGTGTACTACTAGACAAAGACGCGTAACAATAATTTTTCCATCCCGTGCCATTAGAAGATTCACTTTAGAAATAAAATCGATATTCGTGTTTCTACGCATATCTATTTTTATAATGATCTGTCAAAGGGTAATGGAGTTAAAAGTTATGTAGCGCCACTTAGTACCGAGGTATATCTTCTATACATATGATAATAATGTAAATATAATGTCTGTCCTTTTGGGATTAAAAAAAAAAATGTTGCAGGTGTTTAAGAATAAGAAATAAAATACATTTCAATCTTTTTTAGAAATGTCTGTCTCTATTTTTGGTTGGACATGTGTCGCTGCTAAAGTACTGCGTTCATAAAACCACTTCAAGAAAATCATAAAGTATATCTTCGCGTAACATTTTGGAGTTTTTGGCGGAATCTTGGTCTGTCATGTAGTGGATTTTATATTTTATTCATAATCTTGTGTTATTTGACTCTATATTTTGTAAATATGGTGGTGTTTTAGGTAATATTGTTAGTTTATTGTGCATAAGTGAAGTGAATGCAAAATAATACCACACAGCATGAAATTCTGAGATGCCACAAAAACTCCCTGGAAGGTTCTAACAAGGGATCCACCATCATGTTAGAATATTGAAATAATCACACGACGCTTGTAATATTATTGTACTATAACGTCCATTAAAAGAAAACATTGACACTGGCAAGTGCTTCCGCGGAGCCAAAACAAGAGAAAGAAGAAGAGTAACATTTCATTTTTGTTTAATTAGAGTTGGTTCGGTCTATCAAAAGTTATTGTAATTTTAATGACGACGCGACATAAGTACGAGAGTAAAGTAGATAAATAAATGGACTTATTATATTCACATGATTTATTAGTCACTGTTTTTTTACATTAGGTTCGACGCGACCAGAGTACGTGCAGATCTAGAATAACAATATAAAACCATAGAGAATATGAAAGAACACTTAGCTAAACTATAACCTTCATGGAAATGAGTCAGATGGAATTCGGCTTTACCAATCTAAGATTTACCAACATAGATTTTTCTATATTCTTTATCTATACATATATAATAAAAATACAGCTCATTTGAGACTCCAATCATATCAAAACTTCTAAAAGTATCAACATAGGAATATCATCGTTCAATGAGGAGTGAAGAGATTATAAGCTTCTAATTTAAATTAAATTAAGTCTTTGCTATTTTTTCATGTCCAATGCAACGGGCGACAATCAAATAGTATATTTATATGTCCATATGATAGATTAATATTAACAGACATATCTGTATAATATACTCACTCACTGATCAATACATTCATAGAGATGGTTGACCCCTAGGATTTATTACAAATTCGATACGATACTATAGAATGCAGTCGAAATAAAGTCTAACTTAATATAAAAACCTCGTAAAGATAAAAGTCGTTTCATTTTATTTATATCTCTTTTTAATTCCATCAACAGTTGTATTTTATACGTTAGCCACGATCTTCATGTACTTGTAGTGCCTCTTCAACATCCGAAATTTGCTTGTTTTGTAGCAATATTGTTGCATATCTTTCTTACTATACGCTATAATAAAAAAAGTTATTAAATCTATTAGATTTTGTAAGACAAAGGTTTTAAGTAATAACTTTCTTAACATATTACCGACTTATCGGACAATAAAATTAAGGATAATACCGGTGTTATTGCAAAAAAGTTAAATACGTATTAAATACTTGCTTTGAAACGGTTTCGTACTAAATGCACTGTGCTCGCCCGAGGCAAGTTCGTGTTATCCGTTCTTCGTAAGTCTAACCTAACCAAACCAAAGCCAGACGAAAGCAAGATGGCGAACATTCAGCGAGCGCGGTGCATTTAGTACGTAACCTTTTTAAAGCAAGTATTCAATACGTATTTAACCTTTTTGTAATAACATCATTGAAGTTTACGGTCGAAAATCTCTTACAGCAACACTCTTACATTAATAATGTTTTTGTTTATAAAGATCGTTAAAAACGTAAATTGTAACAGTATACTGGTTAGAACTTTCGTGTGCACGTACCATAAATGGCTGGCATATCCTATTTTAGCAGTTAACGTGCGATCAGTCCTGAATTAGGTCAACACACCCTTACAATGGTTATATTGTTTAGACATTTGGGATGTACCAGACTGTATATCTTTAGTGATGGAGGTCCGATACGAGGCTAGCTCAGGCACCGGGGCAATATGAGGAGTGCAGTGTCATCCCTTGCCGCTCCGTTATGGCGGTAGAGGGTAGTGTACTAGTAGTGTGTAGGGTATTAGTCGGTAAGAGTTCGACATTACACACTTTCTCTCCCGGGAGGTTGGTGTGTCCATGCAGCATTCCCCACGTAAAAAAGTAATCTGTCGACTCAGTGCATCCTAGTGAGCCCCCTATCGTTTCGTTATGATGGTAGACTACACAACGTAGGTTTTTTAGTGAAGGAGTCTGATGCTACCCACTCACTTCATCGGTAAATTGGGTGTTCTATGTAGGAATAATAAAAAAAACATTTAAATGGTGATAGAACTGTCATTTTCCTTTCCTTTTGTTTTGTTTTTTATTAATTTAATTTATTATTTTATTAAATTAACCAAAATGTATTTAGCTACCAAAATACTTTCAGGGCAACATGACAGAGGCGATTTACAATGGCTTGTTGACCCTTATTTAGACGTAGTTGTGTTTAATTTATGTAGTGCTTACTAGACATCTAGTCTTACTTGCCATAAATCAAAGTCTAGTCATTTTATAGTGTCAAACAAAGAATTAAATTTCATTGTCAATTTCACAATGTGTACTTGAAAGAAATAGAATAAGTTATACATACAAACTATTAAAAATTTTAGGTAGATATTCCAAATACTAAAACCTCGTTACTGCATCACAATCTATTTCAATATTGAAGTAAATAAAACAACATTAAAGGTTGACATCTGCGTGGCCGCTGAATTAGTTAATGTTGTTATGTCGCCCCCTTCGAAGGGTAGCGGTTATCGTAACAATTGAATTAGGCACTGATAACGTTATACTATAGTGAGTTTATATTATTCAAATTAACTTTAGTGGAGCTAAAGATTAAAGTAACAGTTCCATATTTATACTTCAGTGATTCATAGTAACTTTTTAAATTTAAACTTCTCTAGGTTTTTGTTTGGAGTGATTGAAATTGAAATTTTAAAATGGTATATATAAAAAATTGAGCTGTCACGCGACTCCTGGAAGATGTAAAACATCGAGATTGTCTTGTATAGGTTTTATGCATGAAAGAACACATTATGACAGGAATCAGCTATGTCATAATGAAAAGATAAAGCATTACAGATTTGTTCCATAAAATAATGACTGCGTATCTATTTTATTACATAAATATTAATTTTTATTAAATAAAAAATACGAAAATTCAACTTAGCCTATGCGCGGTGTTTTTGGAGGCATTTATCAAAGGGCGCTAGGTCGTCGACGCGTTCCGTCTAAAACTAGTAGAACAAGAGGCCGACAAAACAGAATCTTATGGTTATAAAGATAAGGTTGTAAATGTTTTTGAGTTTTTCGTTAATAGTAAAAAGCTCGTGTTTTGCGTCATCATATTAACAATAAGGTTTACCCTCCGGCTATAGATGTTACACATCAAATACGAGAAAGAAAATTAAAATGTATAATTATATATAAGCATTTGTTACTATTTAATAAATATTTGGGAAACGCAAACTCGCTCGTTGTCTCGATAAATAAAAAAAGACATGTGCAAAAAAACTCGACCGGCTCTATTGTTATCAATAATTCTTTTTGGAAGAAGTTCATTAGTTTTCCTTAATACAATTACTTATAGTCGAATTTCGATCAGAAGTCGTTATAACTTCAAGTACAGACGTGAACCCTCTTAAAATTCCTCCGTAAATTGTTCGTAAAAGCTTTTAAATTGACACACTTTTTCAATTTAGGCCAAACATGTTTTCCCTGAACAGAAATTACGTCTTTCGTTTACTATCAGAAGGGTATTGTTAGGGCATTTGCGTTAAAGTAGCTGACTCACAATTCTCAAAAACCTTATAACATATAGTCCTACATTCTATGAATCATGTCCTTTAAACCGATAGAAAAATTATGATTATAGATATTTAACCCCTCGGTTAATTTTCAAGATCAATATCTTTAAATGGAGAATCGTGATTTTTTTTTTGAAATCGTAAATTGTACAATTTATGGCTTAGTGAAAAAAAGTTCGTACAAATTAAAAAATAATTTAAAAATACATTTGACATAAAAAATATCATTTTAGAATGAATCATTTGTTGAAACGTATGTGTACCAAGCATACACGCCTCAACAACTCCTCCATATATTTATTATCGGAAAATTGAGAGTTTTTCAGTTCGATAAGGGAAAAAAAGGTAAACCCTTCTACTTTCATGTGTAAGCGTGTATGCGTGCACGTGTGTGGGGGTGATCGTGTAGTGTTGTAGCGGTTATGTATATTTGTGTATGTATATGTGTCAACGTATCGCGCAAGCAACGCACTCAAGGGCTCCCTACCGAGGGATCGAACCTAGGCTTGAGCCGCTGCCGTGCACGGGAGGCCTAATCGGGTAATAGTGATTAATAAATTCATTTGAATGTATTAAGTCCATTTACTTGTCTACTTTTATCTCGTACTTACGCCGTGTCGTCATTAAAACAACAATAACATTTGATAGGGTGGACCTAATATATTATATATTATTAATAAATTATAATTATATATAACCTTTTAATGAAACAAACACTAAGTTACTCCGGAGGATATGCTTTACGAGTTTGTTGATTTGGTTGGTACTGAAGGTTTATTGTGAACCCAGTATTTTAACAGTGATGCGTGTTCATACAAATAGACAGACAGATATGACTAAAAATGTTTGGAATGTATTCTATTACTTATTACTAGAAATATTTTTTTCACGAAAATCGAAAAAGTACAAACGCTTCAGACTTACATTTTTATTATAAGTATGTATAGAAGAAAGATACATGATTTATTAATTTCTATGGCGAAACCATATCTGTCTATCAGGTCTTCTATTGAAGTAGCATATTTAATCTTCATGGGATTTCTTGTCGGTTTTCTCGACAACATGTTGTCTTAAAAATAACCCGTTAGAATATTATCGATAAAAACATCCACTAGGGAGCGAGAATA
Organism: Antheraea mylitta; assembly: GCA_014332785.1. Classification (NCBI taxonomy): domain Eukaryota; kingdom Metazoa; phylum Arthropoda; class Insecta; order Lepidoptera; family Saturniidae; genus Antheraea; species Antheraea mylitta. The sequence goes on along the minus strand of JACEII010000012.1, from coordinate 4,701,317 downwards.
TATCAAAGTAGATGCTCTCTCGGAAAAGGTTACATAATGCCGCTTGATCTCCTTTCTCCGTAGAGTGACGTCATCATTAATTTGTTACGTCATTCGTTTTTCCCGGGATAATGCGGGTGCGGGACCTGTACGCACTCTGAAAAACTACGGAGGTAATTTTGTTATAACTGGTTTTACCGAATTAGGGAGTAACTTGGGGCTAAGGATGCGAAATTTTTCGAAAATTTGCTTACTTTAACATATTTTAATTATGTATTTAGAGTTTTTAAACATCTTATGTACATAATATGTTCATATGCTATAGTTTATTTTGGTCTATATTAAGTTTGACATTATATGTAATTTTATACATATTATCAATGTTTAATGTAATCTAATTTAACTGATACAGTTGCTGTTATAAGAATAAAAAAAGGAGTAAGAAGTTTATATAAAATTTCGATTAATGTGTTTTCAAACTTCTTCTTCTTCTAAACTGCTTGACCGATTCAAATGATTTATTTTCTATATACTTATTAAGTCACCTGGATGATTCTTTACGATAAGTGCGGAGATCAAAAGTTTCTTTCGTTCTCTCAAATAAAAAAATAGTAATAGCAAATGTTCAACAATCCAATACGCATAAATATTTTGTAATTCAATATTTATGACCTTTTAAGATCTGTGTCTGTTAAAGCGTACCGAGAAGGTTTTTATGCTATCAATTTGAATTTTTTTTTTTCGAACTGACTACGCTGTTGACCTAGCAAGGTCTTAACAGCTTCACCGAACTACAATTTGAATATAACTCGCTACTTGTTGTTGCAAAGCTATATTTTATCGTTACTAAGTTTTACAATGCAATTTACTACAAGAAAAGTCACGGGAGTTTTTTTTATATAAATATTTAAGCACGTGTTTAACTTTTGCAGTTGACAGCCCTACACGGGACTGAAGTAGCCTCGTGAACGTGACTCAGAAATAAATACGAAAGACAAATGCGACTTGAAACATAATATGATAAGTTCGCGGACTATTGTAATTTTGTTTCACTTTATTTGAATTACATATGGATCTTTATTATCTTGGAAATTTCGAAACCGTTTTCCAGTGTAGTACAAAATCCATTTATGTCTTTAATCTTATAATACCAGACCGAGGTGCTTTATATAACTCTGTATCTTCCTATTGGAGTCATTGGGTTTATAATAGAATGCCAAAGGGTGGATATTTTTAAATTATGATACGAAGTCGCGATCGGAGGCTAGTCAATTATATAAGTAGTCCGGTGAAGGAGTTAAGACCTTGCTAGGTCAATAGCGTAGTCAGTTCGAGAAAAATATATATAATACTAACAACAGTATTTTTAATAAACGTTTGTCTAAGCAAAGTTATCTAAAATATATCATATTTATCTGTTTATACGTGAAAGATATAATCATATTACACTCATAATAATAAAATTAAGTGCTACTTCCCATTCTGACGTCGAACAGTACCTCGCTGTGAAGCTTAAGATATAGAGCGGAAAGGATATAATTAGGGTTGCCATGTATTTTAGTAAAACAACGAACGAATGTCTAAAAATGTTGTCAAAACTTATTTTCAGAAATAAAATTATACAAAAATCCTCTCAATCATATCCAAATTAATAGATTTGAATAGATTAATTATTCTACGATTTTAAACAAATAAATAATGTCACTTTGAAACAAACTTAAACATTTGTTCGTTACTATGTCAGGTTTAATAAGTTGCGTGAGTAAAACTGCTATGATTTATATCTATTAAATTATAAATATATGAGAATGCTCACAAACTATATATTATGCGAAATTCTGTAGTGTAAATACTTAACTATACATTTACTCATTTTGGTGTAGTACTAGACCCAGACACACACTTGTACTCGTACATACTTACACATTTTTAGGTGGTAGAGCCACGCTGAAACTATTACTGGTTTCAGTATGAATGAATCGGCTCATTCGGGTTAGTACCACCCTCTCACAGAAAACCGATGTAAAATAACAATGCTTGAATTGTTGCGTTTCGTTCAGTCAGTGAGTGCGCCCGATACCCTAGTCCTCCTCCCTCCACCCCCTCCCCCTCTCCACCCTCCCCACCCTCCCCTCCCTATCTCTCAAACACAGCAACGCATTTGCGATTCTCCTGGTGTTGCTAGTGTCTATAGACGGCGGTGATCACTTAATATCAGGTGACCCAAGTGTTCGTTTGACTCCGATGATATTAAAAAAAACACTATTTACATTTAACGCATAACACAATTTTTTCCCTACCATGCCATAAGTAGTTTAATTATTATAAACTATTTCAAACTAACAATTTTCCTTAAAATTCTTCTCATTTGAAATCGAATTTTTAATTTAGGAATCATAAATCATTCAAATAGTACGGTTTCGGTAAAATTTTATTACTTGGCAACATCAATCCCAATAAAATGTAATAACAGAGTTTTCTCGTAAAAGTTCCCTATTCATTTTTCCATAACGGTAACAATTACTTCTAACTGCGTCTTATTAGGGTAGGTAAAAGGTTCTTAATAAAATCTTTCTTTTCTCCGAAGAATTGCGTCACTTATTTTTTATGTTGCGGGTTTCAGCCAAAGTGTTTTTATGAATATGAATGACGTCAGATGAAATTATATTCGTTTTTCGATATTTCAATATGGAGTTATTATGTAGGAATCTAAAGTACTTTTGGTTAAAGTATTGAATCAATTGAAAAGTATTATTTAATATATCACAAAAATATTCAATTTCATTGTATAAAAAAAATCTACAATAAATAAGAATTACTTGTAATAAAATTTCTTCACACACACAGACAAACACGTACTGGTCTATAATAAAAAGCTACAGAGAGATAAAAGTCGCATAAAGGAGGCTTAACGCTTTTTTCTTACGTGATGATTTATTTCAGTTAACTTCTATTGCAAGCCGCGTTAAGCAACTTCGGTCCAAAAACAACGACCACTAACGACCGATCGACAATACATCGCTGTATAATATTGATACGCTGGTCAGTAAACCAGTTTAGCTTCTGGATACACACTGGCCGATCTGTAACGTATTCATCACCAAAACTTGCAAAATAAATCGCTCTGTATGAGAAACAACAGCTGCAAAACGGCACGGTACGCAGAGGGGAGAAATCTTTCGAATATTCATAGTTATACTTTTGAGAGAGACGAGCTTGACGTAAAGAGTAATAAACTAAGAGCCAGATTCACCTACGGCTATGGAATACAATTATTGTAAAGATGTGTTAACTTGCCTCAAGTGTGAGCGCACGTTTACCGCGAAGTTAGGAGATGGCAGCCATTTATGAGCATACCAAAATACAGAACAGACAGCAGAATTAGGTCTTTTAGCGGTCGTTTTAACTGATAACGGTTAGGAGCAGATGATAAGACCGTGTACACAGTGGTTGGCGTCTCATGCACACATATCCTTGCACTGCGTAGTTAACCTTTTCTTGTTGATCTCAGAAAGCAACGACTGTGGCTAGCAGGCATAAACTAGGTACACTAGTTACGTTTTGTTTTAATCGCTATTTATAGTAATCCCTAAAATCACTCGGAGATTTCAAAGTATATTCTTATCTAAATTCATATGTAATGAAGACAACTCTGCTTGCAAATGCTTTAGGTAATAGAGCCACGCTGAGGCTATTATTGACTTCAGCATGAATGGGTCGGCTCGTCCGGGGTAATACCACTCTCTCACAGAAAACCGACGTGAATTAACAGTGCTCGCATCGTTACGCCTGAGCGCCTCAGGACCACCTCTCCTCACTTTCCCCCTCTCCTCTTCTCTTCCTCCTTCCCCCTCCCCTAACACAGGCTGCCAACGCACTTGCAGCTCTCCTGGTGTTGCAAGTGTCCATGTCCGGTGGTGATAACTTAATATTAGGTGACGCACCGGTTCGTTTGCCTTCTATGATATAAAAAAAACCTCAAGGAACTTAGGTCAACAATTTTTATACTGATGGATAGAGAAACGGTATATATAAGTATATAAATTTTAAATATATATGTCCCAATGTCCATTTTAATATAAGTTACCTGCTAAGTATGAAACGTGAGTGGGTGTTGCGGTTTATATGTAGAAAATCGCTCTTGTTGACTATATCCAAGTTATTGTGAAATGAGGATACCCTTCCCATTTCATTTAAGCATTCTGTCTGTCTATTGTAACCGAGCGGTAATAATCCAAGAGCGAAGCTCACGGTAAACTCCTTACTTTTGCGGAGAAATGCCTTTGTATTGTGATCCGTATCTATTATTTATAGTACTCTGGAGCCAGTTTTGTTCAGGATGATTTAGAAGAAATATTCATTACAATAGATAAGAAAAGTTACAGTTTTATATATATAGTTAACATGGATGTATAATGTAAGTAGATTAAGAACGGTTATATTAAAGTAAATGTGAAAGTAGCAACAGTGACATACTAGTTATAAAGTTACGCATTAGAATGCCATAAATTGTAAACAATAAATGTGAAAAAGTGCGCATATATATAACTAGGTAGTCCAATGAAACTGCAAAAGCTTTACCAGGCTAGCAGTGTAGTCAGTTCAAAAACAATATATATATATATATATATATATATATATATATATACGTGTATATATAATAAGAAGAAATGGGATGTTACATTGGGCATTTAAAAAGAAGTAGGTAATAACTTCAACGATCTTATAATGTTGTACCAATATAAGCCAAGGATATATACTTGGGCTTTGGAAACAAAAAAATGAATATACGTGTAATTTCTCTAATAAATACTAACCTAATACATTATACACATACATACACATGCAAGCTTAATACAGTTAATAAATTAATTATGCTAGGAACGTCATTTATAAATATATTATTCTATATTGACGTCGAAGATGCGCTCATCTCATCGTCTTGCCGAAGCGTAGGCCAGGGTCTCACAATCAAGGTTATTAGTGGGTGTTGAGATATCTCTAATATCGTCTAGATAAATTGTTTTGGTGTGGTGTATAATTTTTAAGGATTTTTTATTTGATTATTATTGACCAAATCTTTTCTCTATTGGTTTAGTCCTAGATAGCTTACAAAACATAATTATATTACATGTATATAGGTATATATTTAATCATGTGGACTGATTATTAACTGTAAAAAAGCTTTATTGGAATAAATAATGTTTATTAAGAGGACGAATTTTTTTATATACACGAAAAATTCGGTAATTTGATTCATAAATATCAATTTACAAATCTCGTCAATTATTTTTGGGAAAATATCCAATCTTGGCATTGAAATGGATAATTTAATAAACCTTTAGTATATTTGTGGTTAGACTGCGTATTTCGGGTATCAAGACTTGAGCTTTGGGTTAAGCCTGAAATGCTATTTGCAGATCGTCTGGCTTGTAATGAATCTCGGCAGTCTCTGGCGGTCGTGACATTGTTTGAATAAGGTCATTCGGTTACGAGCTTTGTGTATTAAATTGGAACTTATAAGTGAAGGTGATGAAAAACCTAACGCCTTTTAAACTATAAAGCATTCTTGTATATAACGAATTATGTGAAGATTCAATAATCACAAATTTGTACACTAATTGGTTTATAAGTTATATAGGTTTAAATAAATATCTTGTTTTTTCATTCTCAAGAGAACAAAGGTAATCATTAAGAAATAAACTCAATCAGAAACTAGTAGCATTTAATAAAAAATCTCACTAGAAAAGAAGTATGTTTGAGAGTCAAGACCTAGGATCTGATATATAACTAATAACCTAATTGTTAGTTACCATAAATAAAACAATTTAATACTTTCAAGAAAATATCCTTAATGTCTAATTTTTTAAGTTGTAGCATAAATGGAGTCATAGAAATTAAAAGAAAATTATGCGTTGCTTCTAATTTTAATTAAATAGACTAATTCGCTAAGTTTTCCCGAATGATATGTGGTAAGTAGGTATATGTTACGGATAATGTCAGAAGTAACTCTATGATACCAACCCCTGTCTACTCTATGTGCGATCGTGCTGGGATTATCTATTTTAGGTTTGTGACTCTGTGTTAATGGATCAATACGGCTTAGTACCACTCACGGTCATGACATTGGTTCAGTTAAATTTATTTAAACATATACGAATAGTGACTTCGATTACAATTAAGTTTACCGTAAATGTTTTGTTTTAACACGATTACGTTAGATTTCCTTTTGTAAATACTTCAGATATATGTTTTAGCGAATACTTTTTTTAATTTGTAACATTCACTTAAGATATTGGAATCAAATATATAACCAATAATGGGTCGATGAGAGATATAGCGTTGACTGACGTAGGATCGAATCTAAGCTTTCGGTGTAGTAATTATAGTTGGAGATTTGTCGTCAAACATTTACAGATGCGTTTCGCCAGTTTTATATGAAAGTGTCAGTCTCCTTCATAGGTTTAATGTAATGGGACATTTTCTGCTTATCATAGTTAGTATAACAAACAGAAATACCAGCTTAATACAATACATTCTACGATCAACATTTAAAGTTCTCGGGTTCTTCACGGTGAATATATTCAGCAATGTTATTATTTACCATCGCAATTAGCCAAATGGTCACTCGATCAAGGAATGGATAATTAAGTGATTTTAATTATCCATCAAATTATAAAAAATAAGTTTGTTACAAATTTCTTTCTATAACAATGGAGACGACATGAAAAATATTAATAGTATCTCTAAACTTATTCAATTTTGAAGTCATAAAAATGTAATATGTAGTTTACCAACTGGGTAATAATTTAATATGGTATTCCAATACTACTCTTTGTGATACCTATTTTTATTTATTGCTTGTTCTAAATGTAGTATCCAAAGGCCGAGCGTATTATTGAAATATTTTTATCTGTGGTATTTGATATTCCTGTGTTCCCTTTTATATCGCGGTTTGAATAAAGAATTTTTATATTTGATCTATGAAACGTTTTAAGAATATAATACAAATTTATTTTACAAATATTTTAAGTAGTTGCTCTTTATAATTAATTGACTAGAAAAAATGAACTATTACATTATTCACACACTTCTAGAAGTTTCTTTTTTTTTAATATCTATCTCTTTCATGTAAACTTTAGAATCTTATATATTTTGTTCCAGTGTGATCGTTAGTAAATCTCGTGACTTTATGTGTTAATTAAATATTACATATACATAAACCAGCATTTCTGCAGATGAATCTGAATAACCGACATAGCCCTGAAAATTGTTAGAACTATGTGATAGTAGACGTAATTGCTCTAAGAATAGATAGAGGATAAAATCAAAGTTTTCTTAATAGGCGTCATATGATGGATAGGATGAATATACTCACCACAATGAAATCCGACGACTTGGTGTGGACTGTAGGGAACCGCAGAATTTGCGAAACGTAGGATCGGTAGAGGTGGTGTATTTAGGAATTGCCCAAGTCCAAGAGCAAATGTCTTTGGGTTTATTAAAATGTCGATGTTTGTTACAGCCGGGGAATGGCATGGGTTACTCTTCTGGATATTCATTTGCGGCGCAGCAGCTTTGGCGTTCGCAATACTCGCAGCGTTGGCCTGCTGGGTCGCCCGACGCAGGAACTCTCTGGCTCATAAACTTGGTCAGTATGTTGTCATATATTCAGCAGTGGAACCTTTAAAACGTTCAACTATCAATTCATATTTAACAAAGAGCAGCAGTACATGTAGCAGCAAATGTAACATTCTACCTCAATTCAGAAGCAGAAAGCTATTAAAAGTGAACTCAGGACTACAGTCCTCTTAGAGTTCGTTGTAGATAATTATTGGAACGTATAGTTAATGATATTGATTGCATTGTATTCTTATCGTATTAGATACCATTATTAATTTGAAATCATTTCACATACAGCTACCTAGTTTTGAACTAAATACAACTTGTAGAGTTATGAAGATTCAGTACCAATACATTTGAATATTAACCACCCAAACGTAGCATTAAAAACTATGTGCATTCCGTTCGGAAATCAATTTTGTACCTGTTTAATGGATAGAGCTTACGCTCTATCTCCACCCCATATATATAATACTCGTCTATGCCTGGCAATTGCGTTATTAAATTTGTCTTAATGCTAGTTTTCTTTATTTTCCTAATGTTGAAAAAGGTATAGAGATACTGTATGTCGGTAAATTTAATATTTCACGAATGTTTCCTTAACGATAGATAATTCGTTTTTTAATACTAATTATGTTTGCCAACATTTTTATGTGATGTCAAGAGGCTAAATATAGTGACATGGTTATTTCAGAAAGATGATTTTATTTGAATTTGTCTTCAAATGCACTTACTGATTAGTGCTTGTTTTCCATCTTGAAGGTGGTAGCTAGGTCGAAGTATAATAGAAAATGCAAAAATGTCATGCTAGTAGCATCTTGATATCTCGATGTATTCCATAATTGGAAATCGAAGTCTATCGTAAAATTGGTATCTGCAACATTCATCTTACAATACTCGTGAGTAAACGCTAAAAACCAGTTGGGATCCTCCGTCTTGTGCGAAGTGTTGTAATAGATATTAATGCAGGAGGTAAACGCGGTCCAGACAAGGCGCTGGTGTTCCAGCCTCCGAGGCGTGCGACTGCAGTGCGCTCGCCTGGTTCTGCTACGCACTACTTGCGGAAGTCGCCGTCGCCTACAGCCTCCGCTCCACCCGCACCCTCCTCCCCGCAGCAGCCACAGCAACCTCAACCGCCCCAACCTCCGCAGAACCCTGTAAGTATTACTTTACATACACAGGAGAACAAGCCTCTTGCAGGAAGATTTTAGCGAGAACTTGGAATTTCATGAAGTGGATTTTATATTTTATTTATAATCTTGTGTTATTTGGATCTATAATTTTTTTATATTGGTGGTATTTTACTTAATATAATTTGACTATTTTGCACATGTAAAGTGTGTGGGAAATAATACCATGGAGAGTGGACTATTATTTGCCATAAAAACACTTTGGAAAGTTCTAACAGGAGGACCATCATCTTTCAGAACATTGAAATGATCGCAAGAAACTTCTAATAACATTACATACTCGATTGGTTGGTAAAAATAAAATAAACACATCTAGCAGCGTACCAAATTATTCTATTGTTAGATTAGCTCGTGGTTTATGCTGATGCTTAGCTCATATGAAAGCATTGCAAATGCTTAATACTGCTATATAGTTAAAGTAGTCTAGGTAATTCTTTTCCACAGTGAATGTGATATTCTTTGGTTTCCAAATACTGATTGAGAAAGAAAATACGAAACATTAGTATTACATCTTGTAAAATTCTACATGTTCTTTCCATTTCAGTAATCCACCTTGTTACCATAATGAGTAATTAACACTTAACTGTAATATTTATGTTACTCCGGTAGCCTTCTACGAATAACAGCCCAAACACACCTACCGCGCCAACAGAGCCGACACCATTAAGCAAGGAGCTTGCGGATGTTCATGCCACTGAGAAGATCAAGCCGCTCGAACCGGAAAACAATGATGGACGTCTTGGCGACTTACATTTTAAACTTCGGTAAGTCCTTTCTTCCTAAAATGCCTTCGCAAACACATTTGCCAATGTCAATATTTGTAACAGCATCGTTGTATAATGCTAGTAATTGAGATTTCTTGTCCTACACCTTTCAGCGTGCTGAAACAAATAGGTGTGATACATTTAACTGTAAGCGATCTAACACTAAAAATGCAATAAAATTGTATTAAATAATTAAGAATAGGGAATCTTATTCTAACAAGTAAATCCGTGTACTCATTAAAATCTATAAAAATTGTGTCGACCAAGAAGCTACTTTGTAAGGAAAAAGCGTTAACTGATATGCCTAAAGTGGGGACGAAATAACAAATTGTCTATCTGTCAATCAAGCCTTAGCATAGCAATTAAATAACTGCTTCTGTAAAAGGTACAGAATATCAAAACATCCTTATGAGTGAATCTAGACAGAAAAGTGCACGTTTTGGCTTACTTATTAAGGACATATAAACTAAACGTATCATCTTAAATTTCTCTGTTATGACTGTTATTGGAAAATACATAATTGTGTTGTTACATTTGAAAACAAGCCAAAACCAATTTTAGCCCTTCCTAATAATACACATTATTTCTCAAGATCTTCAAAATTATACTTGTAAAAAATTAAATAATAAAAAATTATACTTCGTTCTCAGTGTATATAAAACGGGGAATCTTAAAGAAAATTAAACCTATTATACGAACCATTAAAATTGAATTTAGCTGATTTTAGAATGTAACGATACGATTAAAGGTTGGATTTGCACGTTGTCGGATCAAAGCGAAGTACTTACTATATAGAAAAGAGGAAAACAAGATGTCTATCTCTTAATTATATACGTTACACGACGTAATAAAATGAAACGTTAACAAGTATCGTGTGTCAGGGAAACTCAACGGAAAATCAATAATAACCCAGTCTGGCTCTGTTCTACGTACTAGATCATGTTACGTTATACTGCTGTTAGATCACGTATTCCCTAGCGGTTTGAATGTTGTATGTTTGTTCCTTACTTCGAAACTTAAGTTACTTTGTTTAACTAGAAACATTTAAGAATACCAAAAAAAGTTCGTGGTTTAATTTAATAACTATCTCTCATTTATAATTTCTGAGATGGTTTGGGAGATTTCAATTCATTTTACATAACAGAAATTGTGTCTTATACATACTTAAATAAAACACAGATACTCGGACTTCAAATGAAATATATTTTATTCAGTTTAGGCTCTGGTATTTATAAAGGTCGGAAAATATCCAAATTATAAAGAAAACCCGGCCAGAATCTTCAGATTATTTTCGTCGTCGCGACGTAAAGGATTAGTTCTCGTTCTTGGAATTGCTCTGAAATATTAAATTTAGAAATATAAATTACTTACATCTTAATGAACATCTGC
>JACEII010000012.1:4678320-4690362 GCA_014332785.1 Antheraea mylitta | reverse complement strand
CAATGGCAGTGGGCCAATGGAAGTCAATGAATAAATAGCCTAAAAATTCGACATCGAATTGTCATGTAGTTCTATGAGGATACGTTTAGTAATTTAAAGCGATTTAGTCTCAAAGGAACTATATTTCAGTATATATTGTACAGTATATATAAAATTACTGTAGCATTCTAATTCAACGTCGAAACGGAGAAGGAAGTGTTTCGTATCAAATCGTGGTTACCTCTTGTTCATTAAATATTATTATTATTATTTAATATATATATCATAGGAGGCAAACGAACAGGTGGGGCACCTGATTTTAAGTGATCACCAACGTCCATAGGCACTAGCAACACTAGAGGAGTCGCAAGTACGTTGCCAGTCAGTTTGGGAGGAGGAGGAAGGTAGGGGTTTGGTGGGAGAGGAAGGGAGGTGGTCTGTCGGCGCTCTACCTGATCGAACGAAACGCAACAATGCAAGTAATGTTACTTTGCGCCGGTTTTCTGTAAGAGAGGGTGGTACTACTACACCGGGCAAGCCGACTCATTTAGGCAGTAATACTTTCAGTGTGGCTTTACCACCTAGAAAAGTATATATAAATATTATACTCGTATATATAACATTACTTAGAGTTTTTCTGAGACTTTATTACACTTTATCCAGTTATATAGGTAAGTTTGCGTGCATTGTATTAGAATAGGCGCACATAAAAGTTTAACTGCGACATTGAGCGCTAGCATTAAACCCTAGGTTTGTTCTACATCGGCGCGTCGGTGAAGCACATAAAAATGTTATTTGCTACTAAAATCTATATGTAATTAGATCACTAATACGTTTTTATGTACTATATTTTCAGCGTACGTGTGTGTTATTTTTGTGAGGTAACTACGTATGTACATTTTTACTTTATATTCCTGAACAGAACTCAAGTTTTAAAGTAAGACTTTTTATGGAAGGGATTTTAAATTCTGATCCGCAATCGTTTTGTGTGAAGAAAAGTGGTCGGGGTAAACACTGTGTCGGTTATATTGTTGAAAACAACAGTTCTCGTCCGATCACCGAAGTTAGGCAACGTTGGGCGCGGTCAGTACTTCGATGGGTGACTGCCTTGGAATACCGCATTTTTAGTTGTATTTTTTTTGTTTGAAATCTTCTCTGTTTTTTTTTTTTAAATTATAATAAATGTTCAGTATTAGACAACTTTTAGATTATTGTTGCAGATCGGTTTTAAAACAGCGATTCAAACTTTTTAAATTCGTGACAGAAAAATTAAGGCACTCGATTATACCGTAAGAGAATTAACAATAGAACAAATACACGTCAAGCGGTAAAGGATAAATGATATGATTTATCTCGTTCATATAAAAATAAATTTATCAACCGTAGTCATGAATTTATAGACAAAAAATTCGCACACGTTTTTCGAGAGTAAATTATATGAAGGTGCCCCGACGCGGGTTGGGTCGTAAAATATACCCCAAAACATCTATTTTATTTCCCGCACCCTTGTTTAGGTACTATTTATGTCGCCTATTTTATCTCCTACACTTTTATAATATAAATTTAATACTCCCTATTCGGTAACAACATTTTTTATCTCTAAAACCGAGTTCAAATTATTTAATACGGCCATGAAAAAATGACACTGGCAAATGTTACCACGAAGCCTATTAGAGAAAGTAAAGTAGCGCTTATATCTATTATTTCCTCTGTTCTTTTCAGCAATCGATTTTCTAGATTATTATCCTAATTGTTAAGTAGATAATAATATTTATTACAAGTGTTGTGATAATTTTAATGTTCTCACAAAATGATGGCCTCTTTGTTAGAACTTTCTAGGGAATTTTTGTAGCATCTCAGTCCTCATGCTCCATAGTGTTATTTCCCATTTACTAATACAATAAGCAATACATTACGTAAGACACTAACAATATTACAAAATATAAACTATAAACTGAAAAACTCTTATTTTTCCGATAATAAATATATGGAGGAGTTGTTGAGGCGTACATGCTTGGTACACATATACGTGTCAACAAGTCATACATATATGAATAGTTAGCTAGGTTAACTAAGATAGATCGCGATTTTGCATGCAACAGGCAACAGCCAAGCCGAGGTGTGCCGTGCACCCTTGAGCTTGTTACCAAAATAAAATCGGCTGAGTGCCTTAAGCGCTCGCCTTAGTAATCTGGTGAAGCTGTTAAGACCTTGCTGGGTAAATAGCGTAGTCACTTCGAAAAAAAAAGAAAAAAAAAAATATAAAGTCAAGTAACACAAGATCTATATATACAATAAGAATGTAAACGTAACGTGTCTGTACTTTAAGATTTATGTGAAAACAAAATGTTGCAGTTGTCTAGGAATGAGTAATAAAATACATTACAATAATTTCTAGAAATGTATGTCTGTCTGTCTGTGTAAACACGCATCACTGCTAGAGTACTGCGTTCACGATAAAACCTCACTAAGAAAATCACAAAGCATATCTTCAAGTAACACTTAGTCTTTGTTTATCATTACCATAATAAAATAGAATCGTTTTATACAAGCCATTTCAATTCGATTTCAATCCCATTACAAGCCGTTCAGATCTTGTACTAATAGCCAGTATCGAGACGCCAACTTTTTGGTTGTCATGCACGTGAATGTCAACAAAATAAGAAAGAACACGTGTCAGCGTTGCTGTTGTTTCTCATCGAGAAATCGGGATTGATCATATCAAACAACAAAGGATCGGAATAACTATCAAATCAATCAGCAGCATCATAAATATCATCATCAGAATATAACATAATGTCACAGTTGTGGAAGCTCATCGGCCAGCTGCAATGCAAAGGATATGACGAGGTACGTGCATTATATCTTTACTGTTGTTAGCTGGATCTGAACGAAAACATTGAGTTCTCGAAGATCCTCTGGGGTCACCCAGTGTAGCAGAAAGCCACCAATAGGCTTTTTGGCGGTGCGCATGCTACTCTTTGTTTTATTAAAATCGGTTTAGTCGACTTAATAATAATTGTAATTTCAATGACGACGCAACTTAATTACCAGAGATAAGTAGACAATAATAAGACCTGATACATTCATATGACTTTATTAGTAACTAGCTGTTACCCGCGGCTCCGCACGCGTTTTTTGAATATATTAAATAAATTAAAAATTGTTATTAAATGTGTAAATAACAATAATACTCTTTCAAAAATATTTGTAAGTATGACACGCACATCATCTACAGTAACAGGTAACATTTACGTTATATATATGAATACTAATAGTGTATCGAATGGGATGGGATTTATCATAAGCCACATAGCTGGAACTTTAAACTACTATCTATGTATCACCCTCAGTGCTCACTTACACTATATAAGAAAGTAATGAAAATATTAAGCTATACATTATCGAACAATATGTGTTCAATCTTTTATTATATAGATATAATAGCGGGTATCGTCTGCTGAACTCGCTAGCTTAAAATAAAACAGCTAATTAGTTAGTTATTTGCCCGTAAAATTCCCGTTCAAATATTACTTGTAGTCCGTTGAAGCTTTTAAGACCTTGCTAGGTCAATAGAATAGAAATGACTATCTAAGAAAACAAAACCGTCCATATAGGTCCAGCTGTTTCGGAGATTACCCGGAACAAATAAACAAACAGATACATCGACAGAATTAAAAAAAATGTTGATATTTGTAGCACCGCAGATATATGTATTCATCAAAAAGTATTTATTTGAATATTATATACACACGCTTTATTCTTATAATACGTAATAGGGGAGAGTGGGGTTATTGAGAGCGACGGGTAATTGGGAACAGTTAGATAAATAGTACTTCTCCCCGTACTACACTGTCGCGAACCTATTCTACGGCTGAATGGAGAGCCATTCATTGCGTATGCGAAAGTAGGATTGAAAGGACGCACTAGTTTTGTCACTGTAAGGTGAACAATTATCTTTGTATTTTCGATATAATTTTTATCATCCGTTATAACGCATGTAAGTATCATATTCTTGAGTTCAAAGGTATTATGTTTTTGCTTATATCATACACGCAGTATCTGTTTTCAAATGTAACATAGATTGAAGTTAATGAAAAATGCTTTTGAGAGTGGCGGCCATTTTTATGTATATTGACTGATTCGGGTAATTGGGAACAGGCATTAGGTACATAATTTGGAACGTTCCCAATTACCCATTACCCTTCTAATTACCCATAGAACTGCTGGTTGATTGTGGAAAAATATTTAAACTTTACAAATTATTTCAGATGCCTTGTAATTACGTAAGAAAGATCGATCAAACGTCTTTCTTAATTACCTCATACCATTCCCTTTTCCCCCACGGGATGATCTCAATTACCCCATAGGGTATCGGGTAAACAGGAACGGCAATGTTTTTTGTTTTCGATTATATTTTTATTAAAACGAAAAATTTTAAATAACGTTTTATGACTACTAAGTACATAGATAACTAAAGTTCATGTAACAATAAAATTTGATTTAGTTTATAAACTTTTTCTATTATTTTTTAGCGTTTGAAGTTAAGTGTTCCCAATTCCCCCACTCTCCCCTATATCACAAACTAAAAATTGGGAACAAAACTAACGTAGAATAAACTTTTTGAGGAGTTTTTGACGGGATTTCAGTCTGTTATGTAGGGATTTTATATTTTATTCATAATTTTGTGTTATTTGCCTCTATATTGTGTTAAATTGGCGGCGTTTTATGTAATATGGTTTGTTTATTATGCTAAGTGAAATAAATGAAAAATAATACCACGGAGCATGTATTCTGGGGTATTGAAAATTAAGAAGATAAAAATTTACGAAATATTATATAGAAGATTTGGCGCTTATATATAGAGAATACATAAGAACTACCTATATTGACAATTTCAAAATTGGCAGTATGGATTAATTCCTTCGCCTGTATTGTGATGGACGAATATTATTACTACACTAGCCTTTTAGAATAGCAGCACAAAATATACTTTAAAAATGTTTGCGATAGCAACGTACTACTTATAATCAAAAATTGGAATTAAAAATAACCTAGAATAAACTTTTGAACAGGAACATAAAATAAACCCTAATAATATTTCCGATAGAATGTTATCATGTTACCATGGCAACGCATATAATACTGACACTGACACGCAGCGGATGCTCTAAAAATAGCCCGATTTTGAGACATTCTTCATTAGTACTCCGCTCCTATTGGTTTTAACGTAATGATATGTAGCCTATAGCCATCCTCGATAAATGAGCTATCTAACACCGAAAGAAACTTTCAAATCGGACCGGTAGTTCTTGAGATTAGCGCGTTCAACCAAACAAACAAACAAACAAACTCTTCAGCTTTATAATATTAGTATAGATTGTTTTGTACATCAGGTTCCACGTGGACGAAGTTATGAATAAAATATAACATCCACTACATAACAGACTAACATCCCGTCAAAATCACCCTATTATTTCTTTTTCTTATTTCTTCGTTAACTTGGTTTGAATCATAATCATAATAAATTATGCGCGAATAAACAATTTTGAGGCGCTTACATTAGACAATAATATTCTGTAGAAAGATAATAAATCTTATAAATCTTTTTATGGTTCAGAATGTATCAAAACTAAATAAAGGTTGACCTTTCGTCGTCCTGTTCTTAATGGGCGTGTATACGACGCAACCTAGCGGTCGAAAATGTACCACTTTTATTCTATGTATATTATTAGGGTTGTCTCAACTGAAAGATATTTGAAAGATAGTTTTTTTCAGATGAAATTCTTGTAAGAAAGAATTTAATTGTACTATACTAAACGCAATTCAGTTTTGACTTAAGTTGATTTAACTCTCTGATCAAGTTTTCAATAGAAATTTTAACTTTGATAGCACTTCAGTGAATTGTTAATCATTATTTATATTCTTGTAATGATGAATCAAGTTACAAAATGGTGAACGGACTTTTAATCTTAGAGAACATATCTCTTGAAGACCTATGAGGTATTAGAAAGCATCTACGTACTTGGTTTATCAAATTTAAAATTCAATCAAAGCTGAAAACCGACGTGACTGACGACGCGATAAGTAGGTTCATCCGTCGGGCCGTGGACGCTCCGGCACGGAATATTGTGGATTACAACCTAAAAATGGCCATAATGAATGGAAATGCAAGCGCTATAAAAACAACAAAGTCATTAAACCAAAAATAGTTAATAATAATTGAATAGTTAATATGTAATAAATTAGTAATAAAAAAAATACGCTCACGGATACGATTTTTTACGTATACAAAATACTACATTTAAGAAAAAAAAGGTGCGGACCACGAGTTGCAGACTAACTAGAATAACAGTAATAAAAAAAAAACGAAATATGTAAATAAGCACAGCAAATATTTCGTAGTATATAGTTCGTACTAGGGATGTTAAAAAATAATCGATTTTTAATTAAATCGATTTTTATTTTATTATAATCGATTTTTTATTGTCGATGTTTATTTTCATATTAATCGATTTTTTAAAAATCGATTATATAAATTACGCATTTTAATCGATTTTTATAAACATCTATGCGACGGATGAAAAAAACTCAAAATAAGTTCATTATTATTTACAATTGAAGAGTGAGCATAGTGAGATAATATGTTTGTAAAAATTTAAAATGTTTTCTAGCCGCAAAACACCTAAAAGAGGCTGGCGAAAGTATTTTATAACGAAAAAGAATAATACCACAGTAATATGCATGTCCTGTTCGATAGAATGAAAAATTTTGTAGTGAAACTACAAATTTAAAAAGAACATAGAATGAAAACATCCCACTGCCTTACAAGTAACATGAGTTACTATATCTTATAATGATTGTTGTGGTTCTTATGACAGCCAAATACCGCTCTTTGTAAAATTAAAACTTTCAATAAAACTAAAAAGGTCTGTCATGCGAGTACAACATGTTTACTAAAAATGTCTTATAGTAAACTCGACATCGATAAGTTTACAAAACTATAAATTATTATTGAAATTATTCAATAAAAAAAATTCTTCAATTTTAATTTTCTCAGTCACACTATGATTAATATGAAAATTTAAAAGAGAACTTCATTGTTTTGAATTTTACAGTTAGAATTAATAATGTTGTCATTTTGTTAGGATGTTTATCATTTCATTTTTATTACGATACTAGCTGACCCGTGCAACTTCGTTTGCACCAAATTGGTTATCACGCGAAAAAATTGTTTCTTTTTTTTATCGTAGCACGGCAAAATGCCTGTACTATGCCTGATGGTAAGCACAGTACAATCCAAAAACAATAGCGACCACCGAGTGACACACTATCCATCGCTGGTCGCCACTATCATGCCGGCCTACAAAAAGCTGGATATGCACAGGCTGATCCCGAAACGCGACGCGCAGAAGCGAATCACTATTACGGATTTTTTCGTCATGTACATGGTGGTTGTGACCCAGTCAGGCTGTAAAGCCCTACCACCCCACAAATAAAACTGATACCCGATTGCAGCCACAACTACCGTTTCCAATTGTGAATCCAAACTATCCACGGATTCACTTAAACATATACCCAGATTACATGTATTCATTTTTTAAATAAACCTAGTACCCATTCGTAGCGTCATCTACCAGGATCAATTAAAATAAAAACTAACCTACATAAAACTGAATAAACATCTCTACCACTTACTTTATCATAACTATCTTCGACTTGTATTAAAACCTTTTTATACTCCATTGTATTAAAGAAAAATATATGAACACCGTATCGAAGCGTCAAACATCCCGCCGAAAACGTCAAATGTCACTTGCTTGAAACTATTGTCTAAGAGTTATAAACTGTTTCAAAAACGTATTTGAAATATATTTCCAATATATTTTTATAAATAATCTCTGTACCACTCACAACATAGTACCTATCACCTTCAAACCAAGCCAGTTTTATACATCAGGTTCAATCCCTCGGTAAGGAACCCTTGAGTGCGTTGCTTGCGCGATACGGTGACACACAAATATACATCACTGCTACAACACTACGCGATCAACCCCACACACGTGAAACACATGAAACACTGAATAATGATGAATGAAACATGTTACACATGAAAGTGGAAGGGTTTACTTTTTTCCTTATCGAACTAAAAAACTCTCAATTTTCCGATAATAAATATATGCAGGAGTTGTTGAGGCGTGTATGCTTGGTATACATATACGTTTCAACAACTCATACATATATGAATAGTTAGCTAGATTAGTTAAGATAGGTCGCGATTTTGCATGCAACAGGCAACAGCCAAGCCGAGGTGTGCCGTGTACCCTTGAACTGGTTGCCTAAATAAAATCGGCTGAGTGCCTTAAGCGCTCGTCTTAGTAGTCCGGTAACTTATATACGTATATAAGTTATTGAAACATGCATGTGTACCAAGCATGCGTGCCTCAACAACTTCTATATGTATTTTGTGTAGGAAAAAATCCTCTAAACTATGTAGGATAGGATAACGAAAAATAAGGGTAGAACTCTTGTGTCACTGTATCGCGTGAGCAGCGTACTCAAGGGCTCCACGCCCAGGAAACAGATCTAGGCTTGAGCCGTTGCCGAGAAGGGCCTAATTTGGTGTACGGGAGCGAAATTTAGTCCCAGACCACGGCGGCGTGATCTGCGGTTATGCGGGCGTGGGTGAGAACACGCTCTGTTTGAAGAGACAGGCTGGTACTGATCGTTCGCTGACGTGATTGAATCAGGAGGGTCGGTAAAAATGTGTCGCGGTCGTCTTCTATACTGCGCAGCGTTGGGTACGGGTTCATCGTTCGCGGCGGATACCACTAACGGGCTGGGATGATTCGCGGCTTTTTCGAAATAACTACCTGTAAGTGATTTTATATACGCTCAGACAGAAAGCATCTCCAGGTCCTGTGGAGATCCTTATTCCGGACGTACCATGGGGCACCGGTAATTTTACGTAGGGGGTCAGTTCTAGAGAACCTGCAACTTTTGAATACAATTTTGCGCATGTGCAAAGACCGAACAACTGTACGTCATAATCGGACGGATGCAAGTTTTGTATAAAGTGAGTTTGTCTGGGGGATATTTTACTCTTATGACAAAGCAAATGATAGAAACGACCTAAGACCATTCGGCTTTGTTTCGCACTCTTTCTGTGTGTGAATCGAAATTTAAGTGTTTATCTAAAGTAACACCAAGATATTTCACCTCGTCGGCCCAAGGTATTTCGGCTTTGTATAGCCTGATGGTCGACGACGCATATATTTGAGATGGCGTCAATCCCAAGTCATACGTTTACGTTTATCGTTGTATATGGTGGTCAATAATGTTTAATAAAATGAAATTGGTTCTTTGCTATGAAAAAAAAATAATTGATTTGAAATTTATTATTGGAACGAAGTTCCTTACGGCAGGCTTGGAGGAGATAGAGATTTTGCTGCGCGACCGAACTGAAAAAAATGTGATAGTAAAACTGTAACGAAAAGTGCATGGAATAAAACAGTTAAATGAGACGTGCGCAGGCGCGACAGTCGTATACATAAGCGAGTAGTGTATAATATCTTTCTCTTTCTCCTTTTTTGTAATTATTTCTATTTCTATGTAATTTTATGTTGTCAAACAAAAATAAAGAGACATATTTTGTTATTTTAATTGATAATTTGAATTACGATTACATAAAATTGAGCACGATTTTTTTTTCCAAATAGTGTCGATTCTACATTAGCCGAAAGAACTTCGTTCCTACCTGGTGTCCTACGACACCACATTCTTTTTTTATTTATAAAATATATCAGCGGGTATATATATGATTGTTTATAAAAAATGTGTCTGAATGTTTAATTGCGTTTAAAGGTTACTGAAAAAAATGTTCCTAAACTTATTATTGATTAATCATAAATCAAAATGCCTATTAAAAATACAACGTTAACCCGCTACCAAGTGTCCTAAATTCTGTCTATTGATATATTGATAATTTCTGTAGGTGGTAGAGCCACGCTGAAGCTATTACTGGTTTCAGCATGAATGGGTCGGCTCGTTCGGGCTAATACTGCCAGAATACTTACAGAAAACCGACGTCAAATAACAGTGCTTGCATTGTAATGTTTCGTTCGGTCAGTGAGAGTGCCGGAGGTTCCCTTACACTCCCCCATATACAGGTTGGAAACGCACTTACAAATCCCCTGGTGTTGCTAGTGTCTATAGACGGTGGTGGTCACTAAACATCACGTGACCCACCTGTTCGTTTGCCTCTTATGATATAAAAAAAAATATATTGATGTATTAAAGAACCAGGTATTCTAAAATTCTTGTTCTTTTAACGTTGCCGGCTCTTGTACTAAGGTGTCGCAAAAAAGTCTAGTTACGTTAACTGCAAATTTTTGTTTTTCGTTATTCTGGAGAACTCATTGCGTTTTATGGGACAAAGAGTATCCTGGATGTAGTCTTCTAATATTAGTTATCACCGTGTCAAATTTTGTTAAAATTGGTTCAGTACTTTCAGAGTAATTCAGGTTTATATTCTAGACTTTAATCCTTTATCCTGGAGAACCCTTTGCGTTTTATGAGACAAAAAGTATATTTGATGTAATCTCGTAATATTAGTTATCACTATGTCAAGTTTCATCAAGATTGGTTCAGTACTTTCAGAGTGATGCGTGTGCATAGGGACAGACAGACAGACAGACAGACAGACAGACAAAAATTGTAAAAAGATTATTTTTGGCTTCTATATCGATAACATAGTCTACCCTGATTAAAATTTTCAAAAAATATTTAATGTACAGATTTCGACTTGTTACAGTTTTATTATAGTATAGATAGTCTTATAATCCACGCATATTCTACTCTACATTTCTTTTTCCATAAAAATAGAGTTACTATATTTACATATTTTATTCCTTTGCTGTGTTTGTAAAATTGTTAGCTTGGGAGAAATGAGACGACCATCTGAGAATATTAAATATACTGTAACAACCGGAAGCACATCTATCGCGCCACGGTACTGCCGCCGGAAATAATAGTGTAGTAGTAGTCAAACGCCTAGAGCTGCCGCCGGAAGTGTTCGCCATAGCCAAGCCAAGCCATGCAACTACCTCACCCGCCAATAGCGCCATCTAGCCAAGCCTTAGCCACGCCTTACGGTGGGGTAGGGGCAGCCAGCCCTAAAAGGCCGTCCATGCGTTGACTCGAGGCAGTGTTGCACTATATTAAAGCGCGGTAGTTCTAGCCGTCTGTATATTGATTTAGAAGTGGTCATAATGAATAAATAACGTGCTTATATACAAAGTGATATTTAATTTTATGTGTTCTCACACGTGATTATGGTATTTAAGTGATGTACTTATGTACAAAGTGACGTTTAATTCTACGCGTTCTTACAATCAGAAGTGGGATAATAAAGCCCAACTACGATGAAAAGCTATTACGCATCAGTTTACGCATTGTGTCTACTCGTTCCCGGCCTTATGACTGGGACATGGAGTCCTCCACCACTACGCCAGAACCTGTTGACGCGCCCACGAATCTGATGAGAATGAAGAGAAGCCTTGGAAAAATTAAGACGGAGGCCGTGACTAAGCGACTATGGCCGACCAACGCGTCCGTTCTATGTGGTGCAGAAGAAGTAACGACAGTCTACGTGAAGTCCTATGTACACCCACACAAGGGATCCAACGGTGATGTCATCACCAGCAAAGGGAAGTTCAATTTAGATTGCAGCTTAACTAGGTTGATATACTTTTTACATGTAGCTCATTAAATTTCCAGTCTCCATTGACTACGACCTGCCCGAAAAGGTCGCCTCCCGAGACACGTCATCAAGCTCGACATTTTGAATGTCGAGGCGTCTCCTTCTGCCTGCCAGCTGTCACTACTCGGTCGTGCTCCTTCTGCCTGCCGGCTGTCACTACTCTGTCGTGGATGTAACCTGGTTGTGAATACTGGTAGCGAGGACGGACAATTGGGAGAGTATCGTCTTGGCCACAGTCGAACGCTGCTAGTGGTACCTCTGCCAATGTCAACGGCGGCCTCTGCCAATGTCAACGGCGGCCT
>JACEII010000012.1:4620052-4678310 GCA_014332785.1 Antheraea mylitta | reverse complement strand
ATGTACTTATGTACAAAGTGACGTTTAATTCTACGCGTTCTTACAATACATTTTTAATCTCGCCACCAATTCTTGGGTCTATGTTCTTTAAATATTTTGGATTGGGATCTGAAGAATTTCTGTTAGAATAAGATGGACTCTTGGAGTTTTTGGCGGGATCTTAGTCTGTCATGTAGTGGATTTTATATTTTATTCATAATCTTGTCTTATTTGACTCTATATTGTGTAAATTTGATGGCGTTTTACGTAATATAGTTAGTTTATTGTGCATAAGTGAAGTGAATGGAAAATAATACCACGAAGCATGAAATTCTGAGATACCACAAAAACTCCCTGGAAGGTTCTAACAAGGGATCCACCATCTTGGTAGAATATTTATTCACACGATGCCTAATATTGAAATGATCGCACGACGCTTGTAATATTATTGACTACGTGACAATGGCAGTAATAATCTGAAAGATTGATTGCCAAAATTAAAGTTAAAATAAAATGGACGCTTAGTTATGCGATAATCAAATAGATGTGAGGATATTTACTGATACCTGGTCGGGTGGTTTAACCGGTGCAATATGAATCCGATGTCCCTAAGTTCGAACCTCGGAATATTCCAACGAATTTTTAGGAATTCGCGTACGTTTAATAATTTTCAATGGTAACACTATCGGCTGACGGTGAACGAAAACATGAACCTGAGTAATATTCTTGTAGTACCACCATATGGGCGAAAACAGAATTGTGGATCAGAATACGTCGTGGGCTGGCGCGGTAGTTATACCAGTACCTTTCTTCGAGAAGTGATCTATGGCCTGCTGGTCTCTTATAGGCTAATGTAGAACATTGATGTTATCGTTCAAATTATAAGTAACTAGCTGACCCGTGCCCACTTCGTTAGACAGTAAACTGTAAAAAACAACTTTTTGAGAGTTAAATATAAGAGTTAGACATATGCTGTCGATGACTTTTTTGTAGACATTATCAAGCTCTATAACTTTTCTCTAGAACTCAGTTATATATCTCTCACCGTTAAGGCAGCGCTGCAGTTTCTTACGAACCCTTTTCGTCCGACCGTTTTTTCTTTGACTTATTTTACAAATCCAACTTCCACATAAAGGTTTTTCCATTTTTCGGGTTAATATATACTCTTTGACACTCACAAATAACGTGGCTTTTTATTGGTTAAAGAATTTTCAAAATCGGTTTGTTACATTCAGAGATTACCTCCTACGTACATACATCACAAACTCACGAACTTTACCTCTTTATAATATTAGTATAGAAGTATGGATTACGACTAGTTGTTTTGGTCAATCCTAAAAGATGAGTAGGCTTATAACATAAATAGCAACAGGCATCAATATAAGGTTTTATAGGCGGAGTACTTGTAAGCGACGTGTGGCATGTTCGAAGGCACTATCTTTCATCAATCTATTATATAACGTCGAACTGCCTACTACTGATAAGCGTTTTGATAGTATTCACATCTCGGTTATTTGCATTTAATCGATTTGACAGTAATTTAATACATTATCGTTGTTATTATTATTTCATCCGCGTGGAATAGTTACTTTGGGCTAAGGTTAAGACGTAGCAGAAGCTCTCAAGAGAAAAAAAACGATTTTGAAATATTCGTCATTAATGCTCCGCTTCTATTGGTCTTAGCGTGATCATATATACATATATATACTACGAAGCGGATGGTATAAAAAAAAATCGAATTTGCTACATCTATGCCAAATAACTCGAAACCCATAACGTGACCGTGTTTTATTGACAATGTGATTATTTGGAAAAATGTGTTCAGTTATATTAATGTACAAATGTAAATATAAATATATAAATAACTGGTTATATCTCTCCACAAGCTTATAACACAGTTATTATTTTATCGTCTCGTAATTTATTTATTTTATTTTATTAGTCTTAGAATAATCACTCGTAACTATGATACGCTATTAATTTTAAAATAAAGTACACGCCCTGTGTATAATGTTACATCAAAATAAATCACATAAAATGTTAGGCATGTTTATAATATTAGTATATAAGTATAGATAAATTAATTAATGTACTTTGACAGGAAACATTAATTTCAGTGAAATCTTATTAGTTCAATCTTAATTGAATTTAAGAGCCAAGTTTGGCAGACTGGTCTCTCAGAAATTGTATTAGAAAATGGCCGGGGAAAACTATACTTCAACGTTACATCACTTAAGTCTAATGTATTCATGAAAGACTACTTTTATCAGACGAAAATACAGCCGCTTTTAAACTTGTTCTTATTTTATATATCTTTTCTTCAATCTTGTTAAAAGAGATTTGTATTTTAATTAAGTTATATTGAACGCCGAAATGTTATATACTGTTGTTATTGTACGAAATAATACTGCAAAATTTGAGTAATTTTGAATCTGTCATATAGTCGGTCAGTATAAAGTCCAGCACATTACAACTAAGCTACGGCTACATGACGTTTGTATGCGTAATTATCAACCACATATGAAATGTCGACAAAGTTAAAAAAATATGTGTAAAAATGCTATTGAAACTGATAATAATAGATTTGGTGTAGACGAAGTTGCACGGGTCAGCTAGTCTTGTAATATATTCTTTGTTGGAACGATATGTCATAAAAGTCAATTCTGTTCTACGTTATGTACCCAAAGTAGCAAGCATATTTAATGTCATAAGAATATGTACGGGTCAAAATAGCTTCGGAATATATAAATATTTTAATTATAATATATGAAACATAACAATGGATGTTGTGGATTATATTATGAAGATATACCATCGCATTTTTGTTTAAAATTGTAAATTATTTTTCGAATATTATTTAGAGTTATCTAATAACGTTTAACCTCTTTTAAAAATGGAAGCGTTAGAAAAATATTTTTACGGTTACAATTTATCAATTATTTTTGTAGTAACATATTTTGTAAATGTTAGTGAAAATCGCATAAAACAAATTGTAGATATACGGCCAGAGGTGAAGACCACAGTTGTTTTATAATATGAATTTCTAATCTGATTATAATAAAAATATTGAGATGTTGGATACGTTGAACGGTTTTTTATTTATTAAATTTCGAATTCTTTGGTACGTACATAAGTTGGTCACATTTTCTCGATTGACGTAAAATCTTTACGTTTTGAATACACTCGGTACTAGCGAAGAGAATGTAGCCGTTTGACCCAATTCCATGATTGCCAATGTCTCTAAATAATTCAAGAGCCGTTGGAAGGAATTAATTAGAATTGCGATACCGACCCTTTACTAATCCAAGTTTCAGTTTAACGAAGATGTTTAAATTTATTGGAAAGGTATATTATAATTTAAAACTGATTATAGGTAATTTATACCTTAATTAGATACATTAATATTTTGTTAATCATCTTGATAAATGACGCATCACTAAAGTTATAACTATTGTTAAAAATAACTTTTGTATTTGATACTAACTTATGTTTGTGTTTCTTATACGTATTTTATCTGAACCAATTGAGTAGTGTTTAATATTTTTTTAATTTAATCTCCCATTATCTTATGTAAACATCTCTTCAAAGTCGTTATTATTACGAATATTATCCTTTAAAAATTACAGACATGTTATTTTATTCAAATTTGTTTTATTTATAAGTCAGTAAGTAATCACAAGATAATAAGCACACGAATGAATTCGGAAGATATCATTGTTTTTTTTTCTCGAACTGTCTACCGGACTACTAAGGCGAGCGCTTAGGCACTCAGCCGATTTTATTTGGGCAACTAGCTCAAGGGTGTACGGCACACCTCGGCCTGGGCTGTTCCCTGTTACATGCAATTCGCGACCTATCTAGCTTGTGTTTTCGAAATCTATGGACTAGAATGTAGAGGAGAAATTCATTATTGACTGAACATATACGCCTTATCTTTCATATCTACGTACCGCACTTAAGATGTTTTTTTTTTTTATTTGATAAATAATAATATATTTAATATTTTTCATCAGATATGAAACGGAGAAGAATGCCCTGGTGGTGTCCGTTGTATCCTGTCAGGGTTTGCCCGGTCGCGAGCCTGCTGGCCCCGACCCCTATGTCAAACTGCAACTGCTCCCTGATAAACAGCACAAGGTTAAAACCAGGTAAGCTTTGTATGCCCAACTCTAAATTGCCCAAATTACCAGAAACCTTTCGGACTTATATAAGTCACATGCAATTATTTAAATTGAACTTTACAGCGATAGATATAATAACCAACTGACGATAATAAAAGATGGACACTATTTAACCAAACGATTAAATAAATATATTTAAATGTATGAATAATTAATCGAGGTAATGGATAAAAAATTTGGAATAACACGAAATGTACTCTTCAAATAATAAATAATTGTTATAAACATATTAATTGAAGAATAATGTTAATTATTGGAATAGTGCCCAATATTAGATTAAATTTCGAATAGCATACTATTGTCTGGTTCCAATTCTATTCGCAAATCGCTTACAATTCACCTTTAGTTTTATATTACCTTAACTCGTAATATCTTCTAGCGAAAGTAATTCGATATAGTCAAACGAATCATTAGTTCGAGTACATCGTCTGACAAAAAGAATTTCACTATAAGTAATAGCAAGGAAATTTACTATTCTGTTATCCGGTATTACAACATTCATATGAACTTTCTAATATACAATTTACTAATCAATGAATGTATTAAAACAGAGTGGTGCGCAAAACTCGCTGCCCAGTCTACGACGAGGACTTCACTTTCTATGGTATCGCTCCCCATCAGATCACCGGCATCACCTTACATTTCGTGGTGCTCAGTTTCGACAGGTTATTTTACATATATTCAATTTGTGTAATTTGTGTGGCTGAAAACTATTGTTATCATATTCATTTGTCTAAATTATTCAATATTTAATTTGATATATTCATATTGTAGTAGTTTAATGTATATTTAGTTCAGTATTTAATGTAAAATATTTTTTCTAACCTAAAAGTATAAATACAATAGCTAAGTTGGACATTTCGTGGTTTAGTACAAAAAATAATTCTTAAAAATTAAATAATAATGTAATAGTACATTTTGCATAATAATTGGAATTATACATTACATCATTTATAATTATTCAAATCTTGTAATAAATCCAGTATTTTTTTAAACCTTATACTGCCAAACTGTTTGCTAACCTTTGCATCATAAGGTCTATTTTCGTTTGTATGGCGCTTAAATCTTTATGGTTTTTCACTAATACAGGTGTTAATAACTATAATCATACAATCTTATTCAAGTATGCTTCGAAAATTTGGGGTTATAGATATTTTATTAATTTATTTTGCTCAATAGAATAGAAAATAAAATTAGTCGAACTGCAACACCATACGCACCTAACGGTATAAAATATACTTTACGACCTATTCTCATACCTACCAAATATACATAAAAAAATTCATAAGAATCGGTCCAGCTCTTTCTGAGGAGTTCCAACACTTTTTATATATTAGATGTATCAATCTAGTTCTACAATCTTATTACTCAAAATTTTGTGGACACCTAACCCCTTGTTGGTAGAATGTAGTCACTAAAAGCGTTTCTTAATTAAAATTTGGAAGTCAACAGAATAATGAAACATTTGAAAACTGTCCTATTCTCAAAACTATAATTCTTGCTCCAACTATGCTTATTTGACATATTGAGTTGGTCGACATGTATAGAACAATGTTTATGGAAATTTACAGATATTCCCGCGACGAAATAATCGGAGAGGTGGTGTCTCCATTGTCGAACCTTCAACTGCAGAGTGGAGAGGCTATGGCTCTTTGCCGTGAGATACAACCGCGCAGTTTGAAGGTAATTACACAATCAGTATTCAGGCAAATGGCCTAACCATATTTCAAAAATGCAATTACTATACCAAATTTAAACTACATCAATGATTTGACTTGCCTTTAAACTAGCTCATCTAGATGACATACAGTTTGTTATCGAATTTGTGTAAAATAAATGTTTTTAATTTTTGCTGACCTAGTTTTTTGATCTGAAACAAGTAGCTAATGGCATAGTTGGTGAAATTGAAATTGTTGTCTCGGTCAGATTGTTTTTATTGTTAATGTTGTTTGTTTAATGTGTTTTATGTTCTCAATGAAAACACACTTTATTCGTCATAATTCACGATTCTTAATGTCTACTAAACTACTATATTTGTACAGTATTTGTCAAAAAACCTAAATGTTAATAATTTATTTTATAAAAACTATGAATTTTGGCCGACTTTCGACCACTGCATGATAACTACTATTTTTTTTATATCATAAGAGGCAAAACGAACAAGCCGGTCACCTGATGTTAAGTGATCACCGCCGTCCATAGGCACTAGCAACATCAGAAGAATTGCAAGTGCTTTGCCGGCCTGTGTTTAGAAGGAAAGGGAGAGGGGGAAAAGGAGAGGAGAGGGAATATGAATCTCCGGCGCTCTCACTAACCGCACGAAACGTAACAATGCAAGCACTGTTACTTCACGTCGGTTTCCTGTGTGTCGGGTGGTACCCCAGGCGAGCCGACACGTTCATGCTGAAACCAATATTAGCTTCTGTGTGGCTCTATCACCTACAACTAGTCATTCTAGGTCTATAAAGGAATTCTCCTAGGATTTTTGTGTACGGGTTTAAAACCAATTAGCTAACAAACTCAATTTGTAGATACTAAAATGAGGATTACTATTTTCTTAGCAGTATTATGGATGAGCAGGTGTCCTACGAGGGCTCAATTTTTTTTCTTTTATTGATAATATTCTACTTATGATATTATAGATGCGTAGTGTGGGTCGCGGCGAGGTGCTGGTGTCTCTCTGCTGGCAGCCGGCCGCTGCGAGGCTCACCGTAGTTCTGCTGAAAGCTCGCAACTTACCCAAGATGGATGTCACCGGACTCGCCGACCCGTAAGTCTTATATTCCTCGAAAACATGTAAATTTGTAAAAAGGAAAATAGAAAATTAAAATACTAATACAATAATGCAGTACAATACATAATTAAGATCTATAGATGTGTCATTAACGCTACGACAGTGCCTTGCTAAAACTTGGCTAGCTAGCTTGTTTTTCACGTCTGCTCTGTCAATTCATCCGTATCTAAGCAACATATACCTATTTCTTTTTCACCACCGATATTGAAAATATGCTATCTTACTTTCACATTTTATCTAAGACAGTGTGACGTTACAATATTATTTTACGTATGTGTGCGTTATCGTGCCATTTGTTTTTTCAAAATGTCATGCAGATAACGTATCTACAGCTTATTGCATAAAAACTACTGAACGAGTATTAAACAAAATGTATAATAATAGGCATCAGAATAACACATAGACTATAATTTATAAAAATAATATAGATGTTTTCTAAATTGGTCAAAATTGTAAAAGAAACCTTGCCGTGTAAGAGCTATGGTGGCGCACACTGCACGAATTATTAGAACAATGTAATGAAAGACACAAACACATATGTGTATAATGGACATATGTCCATTATAAAACAAAAATTAACTATTAGTAATTAATGCGGTGGACAATTAATATTGTAAAGTCGAGCAAGAGACTGATTATTCTTAAACGCGGACAAAATAAAATAATTTGTTATTTTAATAAACAAGGAAATAATGAAAAACTAAATAAAAAATAGAAGACAGAGAGAATTAGCCTTTCAGAAGAACAACACCAAAGTACATGTACCCTAGACAATACTTTGAAAAGTTGTCTATCTGTAAGTGAATATATCGTTTAAAACAGTTTATCCGTCCCCGAGATGAATGTGGACGTTACACATATGGATTTTTACAATTTTCACTAAACTTAACAAAATACCAAATAATAGCTGATAGGCGTATTCCGTTGCAAGAAAACACACATAGTTCAACGCTTAAGTATAAGGTATACTTAACTAGCGGTCACAGCGGACGTTGTTCCACCCTGATAATAAAAAAAAACTTTGACAAATTATATACTAAAACGTTCTTCATAAATCACGTTATCTACTGGTGAAAACCGCATTAAAATACCTTCAGTAGTTTCTGATAATCGCGAACAGACAGACAAACGTGGTAGAGGATATTGTTTTATACTATGTAAAGCTAGCGTGATAATCTTCTCTTATTATAAATTTCTTCTGTGCGTGTGTATGTCACTGAACTCCTCCAAAACGGCTGGAACGATTTTGATCAAATTCTTTGTGCACGTTTTAGTGGATCCGAAAATAGTTTAGATTAACAATTGAACCCGGTAGGTGGTGTTACGGTCGACTTTCAGGATTTTATATTATCAAGGCAGGACAACGTCTGCCGGGACCACCAGTTTTATATAAGGACTAAATGTATGGGTGGTAGAGACACGCTGGTTTCAGCATGAATGGGTCGGCTCGTCCGGAATAGTACCACCCTCTCACAGAAAACCGACGTGAAGTAACAGTGCTTGCACTGTTGCCTTTCGTTCGGTCAGTGAGAGCACTGGAGACCCATCTCCCCTCCCCTCTCCTTTCCCTTCCTCTCTCCTAACTTCTCTCCCTTTCTCTCCATTCCCCCAAACACAGGCTGGCGACGCACTTGCGACTCCTCTGGGGCTACTACTGTCTATGGACGACGGTGATCGCTTAACAACAGGTGATCCATCTGTTCGTTTGCCTCCTATATGATATAAAAAAAAGGTAACCTTAAAAGATGGATCAAATTCTAGCCTAGTATTTGCATGGTGCGCGCACAAACTTACACCTCTATCATTTCATTCATGTGGATATGGGCTTCTTTAAAATTCCAGTTACGTAAAGATGTACCTGCTATACAACGGGCAACGCATTGCGAAGAAGAAGACCCACGTGAAGAAGCGGACACTGAACCCGGTGTTCAACGAATCCTTTGTGTTCGAAGTGCCGGCCGCTCCCAACGCTGCGCTCGACCACGTCTCCTTAGAACTGCTCGTCCTCGACTGGGACAGGGTCACCAAGAACGAGGTATGTAAGATTTCTATTTGTTAAAATATATAGAGCCTGTATATATTTGAAAGTATTTTAAATTATTACACATAATGTACGAACTGTTGGTACCGTGTAAATAGCTCCCACCAGGAGGGATGCGTTGAAAATAGAAAGGGAATAAAAGAATATGTGAGAGAAAAAGAAAGCTTGAAAATGTAGGTGGACTTAAATAAATAAAATAATGAATGTGACATCAACTCAACACTTCGTACGAAGTAACAGCATTTTTTTATTCTGTCCTGAGAAGAGCGGTATAAGGCGGTCATTGGTAAATAATATAAATCGATACAAGCATTGTAGTCCGGTGAAGCTGTTAAGACGTTGCTAGGTTAATAGTGTAGTCATATCGAAAAAAAAGATAAAAGCGTTAAAAACTATTATTATATGTAGTATCTCATGTGAATAAAAAGTAAAAATTATGAGTCAAAATCAAAATATCTTGGTACTTACGTATATAATGCACCGCGCCCGCCACAAGCTGCCGCGGCCGTCGAGGACACTGCGTTCTATTTGTTACGAACCTGATGGTTTTTAAGTTAATACTAAACAGTTTCGTCTCGTTTTGAGTAAAGTAGACTAGCTAAAAAAGATAATCGAGCCGGCCGCGTTAGCGGTCGGTGAGCCCGGTGCATTATGCACGTAAGTACCATTTTTTTTCTTTCATTACTGATGATCCAGTCATCATCATAAACTATTACTGTCATTTTCATGTACTAAATTAATCACTTCTGCTTTACGCGATTCCCATTATATGGGAATATGCTTATGCAGCCAAGTTAGACACCATCTCATAGTTGCCAATAATGGAGTCTCTTGAGTAATTTCAATTTTTTTACAAAATGGTCATCATTTTGTTAGAATTTTCCATGCAATTTTTGTGACATCTGATAATTCATTCTTCGTGGTATTACTTCCCATCCATTTCACTTATGCACAAAGACCGAATTATATTCCATTATTAATTATACACCATTAATATCACAAAATATAGAGTTACGTTAAAAAGCGTCTGCTTATTCCGTATTTGATGAATGAGATACAGGCCAGAAACACATCTCATTATCTGAAGCGTTATTACGTTCCATGTTGATAAGAGATACCCCATAATTCTTTTCTGTATCTCTGACAACAATTTCATAACAATGAGTTCAATAGTTAACAAGTTACAAATCACATTTATACCTAATATTTGTGTTAGGATAAAAGTAACCTCAAACTTTCTTTTACTTTGACATTTTAACACACTTTCGGTGTTATTACAAAAAAGTTAAATCCGAGTTTTATTAATACTGCGTTACCCTGAACCAATCAAGGCTCCTATAGTGGTGATATCCATGGAATATTTATGGCTTCCTATGTTGAAGAACGGTTTGTTTGTAGGTGATAGGTCGGCTGGAGTTAGGTGCGAACGGAACCGGCAGCGCGCGGCACCACTGGCGCGAGGTGCAAGCCGCGCCGCGCCGACAGATCGCGGACTGGCACAAACTCAAGGAGTAAAACACAAACCCTCACCTCCCTCCTCCGGCTCCTAACACACCCCTCCTGTACATCCTCAACTCAATACAACATACACTACATACCTTGACTTAGTACCCTACCTTAGCACTACAATAAATATATCCATTTACATTAACAACATACTAAAATATTAACTTATTCAAAGACACAGGCTAATTATGGAAGATGTTAACCTCTGTTTCCACTATAATTATATTGTTTATGGTCTAATATCGCATGTAATGATCTAGAACAGGGATTCCCAAATTATTTAAGGCCAGAGATTCCTTTTCAAAAATGAAGGGATTCCTCGGGTTCCCAAGTTACTTTTAAATAGTGTATGTGTGTCAAATACCAAGCAAATTTTTATTCTAACCTGTACAGGCCTACCAGGACACTAGTCACAAGTTAGTCTAAAAAAACAAGGGATGTCAAAGGTTTGTTCGCTCGACCATATATATTCCTTGGACGAAATTGTTTAGTTTGGGCTAAACTACGATAGCTTCTACTAAAATATTAAGATTTTTTTGTAAAAAGTTGATACACGTAACACAACTTATATACAGTATCTTAAAATTCAAATAAAAACTTGCGTTGATTAAGAGGATTCAATTTTTAGTCCTCGTCGAACCCCAAAATTAGGTTTCGTTTATCGACCACCTTAGAAATTGATATCCAGCTCGATCTTTGGGAATCCCTGATTTAGACGACTAATATGAAATATATAGCATATTATTTTACAACCTAAGTTCTACGACATATAGTTATAAATGGATAAATAAAGAATGTTGTATTTATTATTTCTACAGGTTTTAGTGCGAAATTCTATTATACGTGAGGTTACACAAAAACAACCTGATTCAACTTCGTAAGCTATAAAAGCACTCATTTATTTATTGTGAAGTGGAAGTTTTTAACATGTATAGAATTTAAAATCGATTTACATTTCGACATAATTCATAGAATACAATAGTCATTACATATTATTTGAACGTTAAAAAAAAATTATAATATGACAATGCTCCAATAAATCACTTTTTAAAATATGATAATTTATGTTTACACTAATTATAAACTGCACGGATCGCTGGTGAGTAAAAATAAGGTGGCTAAGCCAATGTCCAGACTCGGAAACGAATTGTAATGAATTAGAATTAATTTATAATTACAATTGAATTAAAGAAAAAATATATATTTTATGGTAGATAGACAATTACTATATTCTTTTGTATCTTATTCGTTTTTATCATTTAATATATTTTTAATATAAGAGATGAGCTATCATATGAGTGTGGTTAAAAAAGTAATTAAAAACCAGAATTAGTTAATTACCACATTTGAAAGTTTCGAACGAAACATGAACTCGATTCAAAACGCACAGTTTTTCAAGCCCATACCCTAAGCATTCTCTCCAAAACTCCTATTAACATTCGAGCATTGGTTTCGAATTGTATTCGACAACTTGTAGGACATAAATGATATGATTAAATGTAATCGACAGTTA
Organism: Antheraea mylitta; assembly: GCA_014332785.1. NCBI lineage: Eukaryota > Metazoa > Arthropoda > Insecta > Lepidoptera > Saturniidae > Antheraea > Antheraea mylitta. The sequence goes on along the minus strand of JACEII010000012.1, from coordinate 4,666,296 downwards.
CAATCGACATTTTATTGATCTTAGATCGTATGATAAAATATTTATGGATATAAAAGTAGTATAATTCTAAAAAACAACTCATTTGGTATTTAATATGGTAGGTTTTCATTCGAAATAAAATAAACTCCTTAATAATGTATGTGAATAAGATACATTTATTAGTACATTAAATGAATGTTAGCAAACAAAATATTAATGTAACATCTATAAAAAAATATTAGAAGGTTAATGAAAAGGTATTTTAATGATATATAATGTCCATTTCTTTAACATTTACTTGCTGCCTAATGTACCTATCTCTCTATACTAAGTTTACTTGAATTTGAAGGATTATAAGATATATGTTAGTGGTAACAAAAATTTTAAAAGTGTTAATTGCAAACAATTTTATAGACAAAATCACTCTATTCGGTTTTATATAATTTTGGCTGTATATATGAAGCGTTTGTTATTAATTATTACATTCTCAGTAATGTACGTGAGACTAAACCTATATATTTACGCATACCAATTTTCATGATCGGCTAAATAATTTAAAACTTGCTTCATTGTAAAACATATAACTCGAATGCATTCAAACAGCTTCCATGAAAAGGTACTCTCTAAAACGGTGTTGGAGTTTATCGATTTCAGACTCAGTTTAGTCCAATTAAACTTATTAAAAAAAAACTATTTACGATTTTTTTGTTGGTAAATTTTTCTGTTATTCATATAAAAATAGAAAAACATCCAAAGGGTATAGATATTATAATAGGTGAAGCATGTGTTAAAATTGCTTCTGTCTTTGGGAGATGGGAGAACGTCACCAGAAATTGGGTATTTTTGTTGATAAAATGTATTGTTTTTAATACATTTAAAATTTGGTTACTACTAATTCGTACACGTGATATAATTTACTAGAAAATTTTCTTTTTTCTATACATTATCTGCCTCATCTATTAAAATTACATTACTTCTTCAATTGATTACGTGTAAGCATTGAGATTCTGTTAAGAATTTATTTAAAACATACGGATCACTTGATGTTATGCTATCCAAGCCTAAATTGCATTTTTAACTGTATTCTAGTCGTGTAACGTTAATATTCACAAATGTATATGGTAAGTGTAAGTAGTAAAAAAAAAACTATAGTATTATGAAAATTGTTGAGTGTTTGACTCTCGGCAACTGCGAATTTGTATAACAACTAAGTGTTAAGAAGTAATACGATATACGATTGTTCTGTTAAACACTCAAGGGAAAAGACATTTAGGTATAGTTACTTTAATACAAATAATCTAAATACTTACTGTTTTCTTTAAGATCATTTCACATGTAGTGTACTTTAATCAATTATATCTACGATGGGAATAGCTATAATGTAATACGTGTTAGATGGTTACACCGTGGGTATAGTTGAATTAATTATAATACTCAAATAACTGTATAGTATGTAGGATACAAAAATAAATCTATTTTATACTAACGTTAGTGGTAACCCCTCGAGATAAGATTTAGCCTCGATTTACACTTTGATGCTGTTTAATCTCGCTCCGTCTCCGATACGAGAGAGAATTCTCATTAATATTCATTATCGTATCGATATAGTTTCGATCCGATATCGCTATGTTACTGCAAAGATGTATCCAAGGCAACAGCGCAAGCCGAGGTTCAGCCACTAGCACCTTTGAGCTTGTTGCCAAGCGTCGAAGTATATTTAGCGTGCGCCTTAGTCTGGTGAAGCTGTGAAGACCTGCCAGGCCAAAAGCGTAGTCAATTCGAACAAAGATGATGCGTTATCGGTCCGTCGAAATGATCATTTAACTAAAGATAGATTCAACTTGACATGGCTTGTACCACAGTGTAAATACGCTTTTCGTAATATAAAACATGAAACTCCAGTCTTTAATTGTTGATTTTTTGCATTATTAAAAATATTTTATGCAAAATAAAATATATATTTAACTATTTTATGTCGAGCATAGCATATAGACACGATTTGCTCGCATTGAAATCGAATCGAGATTGAATCGTGATCGAGTGAGTGGCATCACAGTGCGAATCGAGCGTTAATGGTAGGCCCGTGTCCTAGCTGTAGGCTTAAATCACTCGTACCTAGTGGTGGATGTGTCAGACGTTATTGCGTTCGATTAACATAAAATAATTATCTCAAATTATTTTTTATGTTTTTTAAATTTTAATATTAAAATAAGTAATTCGTAATTTACAAATGTTTTATTCCGGTATTGAGATTTATTCATTTTATATGCAAGGTATAATTAGGATGCAATATTGCCATCAACTAGAAAGTTTGTCTGGGAATTACAAATGTCGTAATGACATTTTCGGTACCTTATTACCAGTATCTGAAATTTACCTGTCTTAGTTTAAAAATAATATTTACCTTAAAATACGTCTTTAAAACTTATTTGTGAATATATTTTCATTTTGATTATAATAAATTAGATTATTTAACGATTAACTTATTGTATTTAAATATTATTTCAAATAAATATAAGAAATATTTTATTCTAATACTCCAATACTTCATACAACATTCCATATTATTAAGCTGTAAATATTCATTGCTATAGTCATCTGTGAAGCTTCCTCACTAAGTGTTAATATAATATTTTTTAATAAATGTGATTAGTTCTCATCTGAAACTACTCGAAGTATTTTGAAAATCATCTACATCAATGACAAATAGTGTAATGTTCGTTAAAACGTATAAAATACTACGAGTAGCTGTATCGTGAAATTAAATGTCTGTTTCTGTGAAAGGAAAAAAGAAACTGATGTTTTTGTATAATAAATATTCAATAATGTTGTAGACGGCATAACAAATTACCAATTATTTACTACCGACTGTGATTGTCTTAAATTTAAGATATGGCTTGTAATAAATAAGTTCAATAATATTTTATAAAACGGGACAAACTTCAACGAGTAAATAATTAATTTTACGAAATTAAATTTATATAAAGTTCTTTTTGATCAAAACTACGCAATGGAATTGAAAGAGATAGAAACTTAGCCTTCTCTGTCTACAGTCCGAGGATCATATTAGAAAACCATAATATAACGCTTGTTATATGATCTCCGTTGTATATTATTAAAACTAGAAAAATCTTGGTTTTCTATTGATATCAATTATTATGTCAAGCCACATCTTATATTTAGGACAGCGAAACTCTGTTACGATAACAACACGAATGTAGTATCTAAATTATCTTCAACGTCATCGAAATCAGATTTGTATACTAAGAATAGTGAATAAAGTTATTGACTGGTGCTTTCGCAACAATTGTTCGTTTTATTTCTACATCCCGAGAAACCTTAATCGATATTTTTTTATTTATTTCTTTATAAGACAGAGTCATACAATAAAAATAAACGATATACTAATGAATTACTAATTACAGTCCTCGCAAAACTTTTTGACTGCTCCAAGTACGCAGGACAAAATTAGATATATTATATGTCGATATACATCGGTCGATTAGGTGTACATCGCGACAGCTAAAGGATAAATAAATGCAAGTTTTATATTTCTTTAATAATATGTTAACTCTGTGTATTTTCTAGTTTATTAAAACTCATTATTATATAACGCACGTAAGCCCAAGTTTACGGCTATATTCATAACGGCCAATAAGATTGACGAGGACTGTACTTAGTTGAAATATTAAAAGAAAAATATGATTTAATCGGGAGTTGAATAAAGGTGAAATACCACATGACGTCATACCATCATAAAACCACCAATACCCAGTAATTCATGAAAAATAAAAAAAAAATTCATTGTTCTGGTTGGTATAATCGCGAAGTCTACACAGGTGATGCCACTCTCTTACGTATGATAGCGTAAAATCATGAAACAGTATATAATTTCTGACTTACTATTATATTAGGTAGTTTAATTATTTTTTTCTCGTTTAAATGATAAAATAGCCTCTGAAAATATGAAAATAACACAGGAAAAAATGTTTTTCTTCTGATTGTTGAATTTAATGAACCATAAATTGCCTTGCAATTTCCATCGAATATTTTTGTAGAGTATTGAACTCTTTAGAAAACAATTCTGAGATTAGTTTTCGAAGAATCAACAAATTCAAAAGTTATTTCATCATATTACTATTGCATTATACTTTCAATAAAAAAATTTAAATACAAAAGAACCCGACGCTCATGTAGCTCTAACGATTTAAGTAATTAATTGATAATATTTGTTAGTCATGACTATACATATTGACTACTAGATGACCCGGTGTTCTTCGTATCACCTATCTTATCGAAATGAAAACTCTCTCTTCGCTAAAGTGGCTAAAAATTTTGATGGGTAATGTCAGATAATATATCAAATACATCAAATGTCTTTGAAAAGATAAAGTAAGTCAATTAGGTTAAAAAAAATAGTTTTAAGATTATAAAGTAGCTATGCATTCCCCGTTTTGCTAAAAGTGGATCGAACTGCAGGACAACCTAAGTACATGTCACAATTCTTGTAACTATCTATTACTTTATGCTGAATGTAAAACAATAACCGCAGATTGCTTCCATTTTTTTAATGTGGTCATTAATCCGAACAAAGCGCATTTATAGTGCTAAACTACAGATAAATCAATTCAAGAACAATATTACATCAAACCAAAAATTGTACAGTGGATGACAAAATGGGGAATTTCAATTTTTAAATATAATCCCCGAAGAGCTAAAAGAAGTAGAAATGGTTGAAGGAAGCTAGCAGCAACACATGGCAGGCTTATCGGAGTCACCAGTGCCTACCGCTACACCGCCATTGCATCCCGTTGAGTCGAGCCCTATTAGCTCGCTTGGTTTGCCTTCGCCGTCTATGTCGCCTACTGATGAAAATTTTCATAACTCTCGGAATTTATAAATTATAGTTTACCTAAAATAAAATCCTTGTACTGAGTTGAATTTTATTTCGGTCGGAAATATTCTATTAAGAACACATATTATACATTTCACATAAATCAACACGCACACTTTTTTTTATTTTTGCGATGCGTAAATCTATAAAGATGATTGTTTTCCAACACGCGACGTATAATTGTCCATGCTCGAAACCGGGAAACTAATCGGATGCTACTCGTTCCAGGTTCACAGTAGCACTTCTGCGGTAACGCTCGATTTCATTGCATCGTGTTCCCTGTTGTTGTGTTTGGTGTGCCCGAACTCTTTCTATTCTAAGCTTGTCTACTTAATTATTATTCACTTTAGAACGCAATTTTGCCATACCAAGACGAATGTTATCATTATTTGTCTCCCGGTGGTCATCAGTGCGATTTGCACGTGAGGTTGCTCGTCGCACATTTTACTGACTGCGACGATCTATTTCAGCTCGTCATTTTCTTAGTATTTTCAACCAATAACAGTAAATAAGTGTAAATATGTGTTCTTTATTTAAAATCCTTAATTTAATACGTTCTTCAATTATATTGGACCCGATTCTACTGTATGGAACTGACGAACGTCAAAAGTTTGTCAGGAAAGTGAGTAAATATTTTATACGGGAAAAGGAAATTATTGTTTTTACTATCTTCCTCGCAATTTTTCCATATTTTCCGTTTAAGCCTTCCCTGGACTACGACGAACATTTGAACACCAAAATCAGCTAAATCGGCCCAGCCGTTCTCGAGTTTTAGCGAGACTAACGAACAGCAATTGATTTATATATATATATATATATATAAATTTATATGTGTATATATATATAGATAATATATAATATATAGATAATAAAACTGTAACAAAGACAAATCAGTACATTAAATATTTAAAAAATATACAATCGGAGTAGACTCTGTATCGATATAGAAGCCAACACTAATCTTTATACAATTCTTGTCTGTAGGTCTGTCTGTCCCTGTGAACACGTATCACTCTGAAAGTACTGAACCAATTTTGACGAAACTTGACACAGTTATAACTAGTGGGCACCCAGTGGTCGACATTCGACCATAATTCATTATTTTTTTAAAGTTTGACCTTTATTAGGATTTTTTTTGTCAAAGAGTCATTATATCTCTATAATCAAAGCTTTTCATCATGGCTACTCAATTATTTGCCAGTTTTTTAAAATATATAAACATTAAAAATCTATGTCTAAATGAAAAGTTTAAATTAAGTATAACTTTGACATAAAAAACAGGCGATACATATAAAGGTTATAAAGCTCTAAAATTCTAAGTAAACATAACTTTACGAAAATAGAGAGATTTATAACTATGTATATATATATAGAAATTTTACTCATGACACAATTTTCAATTAATTTTACACGACACCATGGGTGGATGTAGTCTGTACATTATGAGGAATAGTAATATGCCCCAGTATCAAAGTTTGGAAAAGTAATGGAATGGAATAGAATCAAATGATCAACCTAAACAAATAACTTTTTTATAATACTATTAAGTTTTGAAAATGAATTCATTTTTGGTCAAAATTCATCATCAACTGTACTAAATATAATTGCTACATCAGGTTGAACTACATCATTGTAACCGCGGAGATCTAGGTCATGGATTACTTTCATGAACAAACAAATTTCCTAATTTCCATTTTACAAAGTATTTTTGGCTCATTTTTTTTAAAATAAATATTTGAAGTAAGTTCACCACAAAAAAAAAACAATAAAATATTGACATTGATTTGGTAATATTGTTTTACTCTTATGAAGCTCCTAAGATCTTGCTAGGTATTGTCCTTGGAATCATCAGTCCAGTTAATTTTAACCAATAACGCAATCAGTTCGAAAAAAATTCGCCAGGATAACGGGCGAAAGTCAAAAAATTGTAATTAATAAGATTCTTGATGTATTTTAGTAAATTTTCTTTGTGCTATATATAGGAGACAGATGATCTAAACAATAAAGCTATATTTAATATTTTTATCATTTTGTGTTCGGGGAATCTCTGGTACCACCGATCTGATTTTGAATTTTTTTTCAATGTTAGAAAGGTACATTATCCTCACTGTTATAGATAATGTTTATTTTGGCAAACATATAGCATTTTGGCAATAGTTAATCACAAGGAATGTCATTGAAATCGGCAAAATTATCACCAATATGTAGATTAAGTTTTATCTTAATTGGACCCGGTATGTAATGCTGCGAATGGGTTCCAGGCTTATTTTAAAAGATTTCTCACATACTAACTGGGTATATGTTTGAGTGAGTCCCTGGATAGTTTGGATTCACAATTGGAAACGGTACATGTTACTGCAACGGGTTTTAGGTTTATTAAGATCTTTGGTGTTCAAAAATACAATAGAAACCGGTAATAAACGATTTGGTGCAGGCGAAGTTGCACGGGTCAGCTAGAGTTGAATAAAATCACTTGTCTGTTGGTCTAGGTTATGAAAGCGCATTAAACACGAATAAATCTTCAAGCCATGAATAAATATTTCACTTATTTTTATGCGCATGTTATTCAAAAATAACTGTTTAATAAAATTACTTTAATATTTTTAAACTCTTAAAAACTTAGGAATAAACTTTCAGTTCATTTTAAACCCTTAACTAATATATTTCGGAGAATTATAAAGGAAACAGCTAAATTGATTATGGATTTAACTTTGTCCATGAATAACTTTTGAATCAGTTGATTCTTCGAAAAATGATATTAGGACTTTTTATAGTCTTCAATGAGGTGAGCATAGCGCCCAAAGCAGACTCTGTGGATCCCCACAATCCATCAGTTGTTGGACCATTTGTTCGAAGGATTCGAACCTACGTGGACCGGAATGAATTGAACATTCCACAAGAGATTGCAAGAATTATATTTGTCTATATAGTCTGTTGGTCTGTTATTGTTAACGGTTCTATATATAATGTATAATGCGAATCATTAAAAACTCTACCCTCCCAATATATTCTTGATAATATAATTATGTCCGTAAAAACTTTGAAAAACTGAATTTAGTAAAAGACCGGCATAATGTAAATACTAGAAACTGTAATAAACTGGTCGTCCCATGTTTCAGACTTAGTAAAACCAGTAATAGTTTCTTAGGTAACAGTGTTAGGTTTAAAGTCCCAAAATATGTTACCGATTTGCCGGACTGCAAATTTAAGCGCCACGTCAAGCGGGTGTTAGTGTCAAAAGCATATTATAGAGTGGATCAGTATGTGAACAATAGTGATGTCTGGAATTGACTCCTCTCTGTGCATCCACTATAAGCTATTGTATGATGTATTGGGAATGTATGTAAAAAAAATGTACCCGATCGAGTTTCTTGCCGGTTCTTCTCGATGGCTGGGTTGTTTTCCGAAACGGTGGTAGTTTTTGACTTTCATAGGCGCCTTATTAGGGCCTAAACTGAATAAAGAATTTTTGATTTTGAATGTATTTATATGCTAATTATTTGATAAGATTTTTAACTGAGCTGAGTTTTTTCCGGGATAGTTTTTTTTTTTAATTGTAGCACGACAAAGTGACTGCACTATACCTGATGGTAAGCATAGTACAATCCAAAAACAGTGGCGACCACCGAGAGACAGATCGTCCATCGTCGGTCGCCGCTGTCGTGCCGACCATAATGACGAAAGTCACCTGGTACTGGATATGCACAGGCTGATCCCGAAACGCGACGCGCAAAAGCGAGTCACTATGACGGGCTTTTCCGCCATATGCATGGTGGTTGCGACCCAGTCGGGTTGTAAAACCCTACCACCCCGCTATCGCCGTTGCCTCGTTCGTTGATCAGCAGGGTGTACCACGTGCAGGTGAGGTTGGCTTGGGTGTCTCAAGTCTTAAGATGTTACTCGACACCCTTTACACGCCAAACCTTTAACGTGGAAGTATTTAAGGTATGATAATCTTGTCTTCTTTGACGGTGTATTACGCAATATTTATGGCATTTTGTATCTTATATCTTGATTATGCACGAGTGATTTATTAGTATTAGTAATAATAACAAGTAACTTTAATCATGAGATATTACAAAAACCTTTTAATTTGTAACAAGCGGGCAAGATCTTTGACATTATCCCTTGCCGCCGCAACAGTACGGCTTGTCGGTACACCGTGGGGTATTTACAGTAAAAACAATAGATCAAAAATTGTTGTCAATTGTATATTTGATATCAAATCTTATTTAATACATACAACACAGCTTAACATAAATCAATACATATTTAGTAAATACATAAATCATCAGCTTATGCTAAAACAATATTTACCGTTTTCGTTTGAACAATATAACTTAGTTGTTAAATAATAACTAATTTGTAAATTATAAAGTCATGTAAAATTGCTGTTATTCTTGATACTTTAAATTACATTATATATATATGATTGAATCAATGTTTTTCCAACTGGATAAAATATCAAAACTTTATTTGTCGCTTAAAGGCATTTTTAGATCAGCAATTTTCAATAAATTAATATATTAATTTTAAAAATCATTTACGGATAATATTTATCCTGGATGTGACAATAGCAATTGATTCAAAAAGAATAGTGCTACCGTTAATACGATATATACAGTTTAAAATATCAAAAAATGTTATTCAAAATCAGTTTGACGTTACTATTAACCCATTGCACTCGAGGGCTCCGTAGCAGAGCCATTTAAAACGTCGATGATTGGAACTCTCGAGTGCAAAGGGCTAATATATCGTTATTTTATATAAAGTAAAAAATAAAGCAAATCGAAAACACGTACCATTTACATCCAAATATTATTTTTGAAAATGCAATCTTATCAGTTTTCTTACAATATTATTATTAATAACATAATTTTACATCAGATCTTGAAATCTCATAGAGAGCCGCGAACAATTCAATATTTATTAAGGACACACATACATTTATATTGTCTTTTTATAATACAATCCCTATTTGGACGTCTCTTTGATTTCATCTAGCTAACGGCACAGCCGAAGGTGCGCATTTCACTCACGTCAATTTAAAAATTGGTTACGATTTTAAACACAATATACATACAACACGCAACTCTACAAAAGATGCAGTAATTTTAATTTATAAGTACCATTCATGACTTATTGTTTAAATTATTATAAATCAAATGAAAATATGATCTGGAATGCATTTAAAACAAATTTAAGAAACAAAAATTCGAGATTAATAATTAAAAAAGTTAATTCTGAAATCTATATTTATCTTCAATAGAGAGAGAAGAGTCTCATTGTCAGTAAATGTTGCTGATTAAAGAGTAATATACATAAACTATTTTATTCAAAAAGTACATTGAAAAGTGCGTAAACCTCTATCATATTAGATTTCTTTTAATAAAGGAAAACATGGGTGACTACATAATTTTTTTTTTCGAACTGACTTCGCTATTGGCCTAGCAAGGCCTCAACAGCTTCACCGGACTACGAAAACTACACAAAGTTGAAATAACTAATTATTGGCAGTACAAACCCATTTGTAATAATTGAAACTCTAATGTAGAATTCAGGCGTGTAATCTGATTATATCTGTAAATTATCCAGATTAATATCTCCCTTCGACTGGCAGTGACTTTACGAACACAAACACTAAATAGATAAATAGTGAGATATTAGGCAAGACTACGAAATGTGCATTATAGTGACTACAACGCAAAATTACAGAAAACAGTATGCAATCTTACAAAATTCATACATTTCAATATAAATCTGTTACTTTCCTTGCAGAAAACATCAGTAAAGCAGAGTTACTTTTGCAGATTCTAATTCACGTACATCATCCTCGATTCAACAACATAATGCCTTTTCAATTGCATTCTGTCTTTTCGTCTGCATATTGTCTTTTCGAATGCATATTGTCTTTTCGATTGCATATTGTTATATTAACTGCATATTGCGTCATAGCTTTAATTTGCAACACTACAAACCTCAACACACATAAAAACTATGACTACGTTTTTATTTATTGCTAATACAAAAGTTAAGATATGAATTTAATTCAGATATGTTCGAACTGTGTATAGGGATTTTAACTTTTTTGGTCCGAATTCGTGTACAAATTTTAATAGTATATTATTATAGTATGTGGTCTTAATACGTTACTAATGAGATTCAATAATAATGGATAAAGAGCATTATATGATTATAAGTCATGTCTTTTTTTGTCATTTACTATTTTTTTCAATAATAGATAACTTGTTTGACTTATGCCCGGTTTCTGAGGTACTTTAACTGTAGTTTATTTGTTCAAAAGTGTTATCGGTTCGATAACTTGTCAAATTGCGTTTCTGAATACACAATCATACGATAAACGTGAGTAAAAAAACTCAACGGGCTAATTAACAGTTTATCTTATGGAAAACTTGGTTGAGTTAATAACTATTGGTAGTTCAGCCAAGTATCTCAGAAACTAGGCATTTGTGGCTTAATTGAAAAGTAGGCGGAATAAACGCCGGAGATTTTGTATCCAAGGGACATAAAACTCTTTGCGTTCACTTTTAAATTGCCCCCAGAAACACTTCCAGGAGTCATTTAAATTCGCCGTGCTTTATAAGTATTTGATTTTCTCACATGAATTATATACAGAGTATTAAGAAGTAATATTACTATGAGAAACATTTAAATGCTACACAATTAATATACAATGTAAAAATTAAACAAATGTTACACTTGTTAATGTAACAAACGTATTAATGTCATCACATTAATTTATTTAAAACATTATTGTTTGTAGTAATGCTTATACATAAATGAATTACGTGCATGTTGCTAGAAGTGGCATTTAAATACTTTGCTATGAAATATGAAATAGAGGAATTATAAGTACCAAATATAAATAAACCAGTATTATAAATTACTCATCTCTATTCAATCTTTTGGTCCTATATATAACGCTTTGTATACATGTTTTAATAAATAAGTAATTATAATTATTATGAACAATAAAGCGTTTGAATGTAATTATCTGAAGTCGAAAAAAATCACCAGAAGGTTTTTAAAATCGCTTGTAAATAAAAAAATGATATCCGACCTTCAAAAATACATAGTTTCGCGGCAAAATTATTTTGTTATTTAAGCCTTAATAACCCTTTAGCAACATTCATTTCTATTTAATTTTATCAATGATAAAACTAATACTTTATACAGCAAATTCCGGAAACTTATATATTTCTTTCACTTAGCCGCCTTTGAGATGAAAAGATGACAAATGACTGCATATATAAGATTTATATTGTAATATCTTTGATTGGGAATAAATTATTACAAGCGTGTATATCTGTGAGCACTTATACTAGTTAATAACTCAAATATAACCTAATCTATAACGATATTTGCGGTAACTGTCTTATGTTTTAAGATATGCATACACGACGCCAGTTATATTCGAATCTGTGTTTTTGTGAATAATAAAACTTATTTATTTTGTTAATTCAAACAGTTCATTATTTATGAATGAATCATCTAAAAATTTAAAAAACGCCAAAGGATAAGTTTGTAGCACTGTTAAGTGACAGTTCAGTGTGAAGATAGCAAGCAATCGCCGACTCGATGCATTCGATGGGATGGGACACGCAACTATATTCACTCATCACGTTTTCAATCGTACTATTCGCAATATCTATTATCTAATAATCTATTAATTTGACTTGACCTTATTCGAAGCTTACTTATGAGATAGGCACTTCCGTTTCCCGCCAGCATGCCCACTTTTGACAGTAAATATCACTAACTTCCGGTCAAATACCTTACACGTGTCTCGCCCCACCATGGCAGAGAGGTGTATTTAGAGCGACGCCGTCTTTCAACTTCATTGGCGTCTTGTTCCCCGCCGAGAACAAACGTGCAAGTGAAATACTTGCACAAAAGTGAAAAATATTTGCAGAAAATATTTTATTTTTTAATTTTATAGTCTGATTAATATTTCCAGAAAATATTGTATTTCTGTTTTTCAAGTATATGAAAGAGTGTTAATATGTTCCTGGAAGGATTGGTAAAAAGTATTGTAAGGCCGCGTAAGTAGCTACTTACATATTAACCTATTGCTGTTACTGAGGAACAATATAACGATACCTTTCGTTGAAAAACTATCACGTGAGTACAAGTTCGATCACGTGAGTACAAGCTAAGTCTGTTTTAAGAACTGACTATTTTATTTAGTGTTAATAACATTTTTTATGCGAACGGGTTACCCCGTTCGAATTTATTTTTAATTTCCGGTCATTTTATGAAGTGCTGCTCTTTTATAAAATATTATCATCGTTTTTATTGCCTAATATACCGATTGTTTATATACATATATTGTGTGTATGCATACATCTCACATTATATATTTTTTTTTTTTTTTTCGAATGTGGAAATAAGTGGTGTTAGTAAAAATTAAAATTTCATTAACTGTTAATGTTATGTAGTTACCTCGAGTGGTACTGAAAAATCCACCTTTCCCCTAAATAAAAGGGGGGGGGGGGGGTAAATGTGTACGCCGCAGTATATATCGTTATAAAAATATCCAATATATGATATATCGAAGTACAACCCTCTACAAATTGCAAGCAGCAGTGGTAAGCATTATTATTTCGAAACCATGTTCACTGAATATTCAGATCTTGGTATACCTGCGGCGGAGCCATGCTGCATTATATTATCTTATTTTACTCTTAAATGTTTTTAATGGATTTTTATTAGCTGTAAGACCCACGACAGTTTATTTTAAAAATCAATTAATATACGCTTATTTTAGCACTTCTTCTACTTGTGGTGATACTAGCTCTTAGTCGCTCATAATGGATTTTGATTGTTGTCGGATTGAGGAAAGCAATAGTAATGATCAAGTATGCAAAATTCTACCAACTATCATCAGACGAAGAAGCTCGTGAGCACTATGCACGCTAGTGGAATCTCAATACCTCTGGCCTGTCTTCAGAGCGTGACCCCTCGGTCTCGCGGATAGAAGTTTGTCCTCGAGCGAGCACGTAATGTCTCCAGTGAGTGAGTTGGCAGGCTTATTCAGTTTCTTTGAACAGGAGAACATCAGCGGCAGATTATATAAATAACCTGCGTAGGGTTATTCCGATGGTTGTTGGTGCCAGATCACGGCTAAACCCGCGTAGGGTTATTACGAGTATCTGTGCAAGATCACGGAGATTATGTAAATAACCTGCGTAGGGTTATTCCGACGGTTATTGGTGCTGGATCATGGCTAATATATCGCGTAGGGTTATTACGAGTGTCGGATGATTATTACGAGTATCGGTGCAAGATCACATCGATTATATAAATAACCTGCGTAGGGTTATTCCGACGGGTATTGCTGCTGGATCACTGCTACTTAACTCTAATTATGTAACGATCCCGCTGAGGGCTCGTCAGTGTCTCCGCGTAGGAACACGTTAATCACATAATAAGCCCGCGCAGGGCTTTCAGTCAGTGCGTCTTGCTCAAGTGCGTCTGCTCAGGAGTACGCGCATCACATAACTAGCCCACGCAGGGCTATACGGTGCCTCTGCGCAAGAGCACGCTAATCACGTAACTAGCCCGCACAGGGCTATTCAGTGCCTCTGCGCAAGAGCACGCTAATCACATAACTAACCCGCGCAGGGCTATTCAGTGCCTGCGCAAGAGCACACTAATCACGTAACTAGTCCACACAGGGCTATTCAGTGCCTCTGCGCAAGAGCACACTAATCACGTAATTAGCCCGCGCAGGCCTATTCAGTGCCTCTGCACAGGATCACGCGAAGCATATAACTAGCCCTCGCAGGGCTTTCAGTGCCTCTGCACAGGAACACCGAAGCATATAACTAGTCCTCGCAGGGCTGTTCGGTGGCTCCTCGGTGCCTCCACGCAGGAGCACACGGATGATGACTGATGACTAGCAGTAACTAGCACTTAGCCCACGCAGGGCTATTCGGTGCCTCTGCGCAGGAGCAAGCGAATCATGTAACTAGCCCACGCAGGGCTATTCGGTGCCTCCATGCAGGGGCACGCGAATCATGTCTATCCCTCGCCTCGCAGAGCTATTCGGTGCCTTCACGCAGGAGCACGCGAATCATGTATCAATCCCTTGCAGAGCTATTCTGTGCCTTCACGCAGGAGCACGCAAATAATGTATTCCCTTGCAGAGCTATTCGGTGTCTTCACACAGGAGCACGCGGATCAAGTAACAAGCCCGCGCAGAGCTATTCCATGCCTATTTAATGCCTCTGTGCAGTGCAGAAGCACGCAAATCGTATAACGATAACGCAGTTTGTTCAGTGTCTCCTCACAGGAACACGCATTTCGTTGGATTATTCGGTGTACGTGAATTACGGAAGCAACCCTCGTAGCGTTAGTCTGTGGTTCTTCGTAGGACACACAAATTATATAATGAACCTTCGAAGGGTTATTTGAAACCTCCTCGCGGGATTGCACATATCATAAAGGATAGTAGGTAACAGCGCGCAGGAGTAGTTCATACTAGGAAGCCAGAGCACCTAAAGCTATACAATAATATAGTAATTGATGTGACCTGTCCCCAGTGTGAACGTACGTCTATCGCCAAGTTAGGATATGTCAGTAAATTTACGTGGACGTGAAATGTGGAGAAATGAATTTCGGAAAAATGGACTGTTGTCTTTTAGCAGTTTTGTTATAACCGATAACGGTTAGGAGTAGATAGGATGATAGGAATTTTTGCAGGAACGCAAATCGTTCCGATAACTGTATGGCTGTTTAATCGGTGTAACCTCGTGTGTGATCATACATTGCTTCTGGACGGTCGATCTCACAGGTTGCAGCAAGGTTTTCTTGTTTTTGTGGTTGTCGGAAGTTTTCTCATGTGGTATAGGAAGTGGCCTATTGCTTATAGGCATCGCTACTCTGTAACTTCTAGTCGCATCAAGGGCGCATATTCTGCTTAAATAGGCTGCGTCAATACTATTATTTGTATGGTTATTGACCATTAACACAAACTTGTTATAACATTTGTAACTTCAAAAGTGGCTTCAATCTTGCAGCAAGTATGTGAAGACTCCCGGTAAAAGCATGAGTAGTTGGAAGTAACCAGCATTGGGTGTTAAGCAGAAGCATCTACTAATCGAAGTATATTAAATCGAAGGTTTAATACTCTGTATTTTAAGCAGTCTCGAATAGCTTCGAAGGTCTAACTGTTCACATTTCGAAGGTCTAACTGTTCACATTTACAAAGTATTTTGCCTACTGTGGTACTAATAAAGACTATTACTCAGTGTTCTAGTAAAGTCTCAAGAGTTTGCATAGCTTCAAAGAATCTTATAGGTTCTATGTAACGCCCTCGTAGGGTCACTGACTAACATAGTAAGGTCATGCCTCTAATTAATTGATTGCAGCGAAAATTTTGAGCCAACATGTGGAAATGGTCGATTAAATGTTTTACCGAATAACCCAAAGTAACAGTGCCGCTAAGCAGTCAAGGTTGTCTCTTATGTAAGTTTGCTTATCTAGTTCGATGAGGCAGCATGAGAGCGATGCGTCTGTTACCTATAGTGGGTTGAGGGCGTCGGGGGCCGAGGCGCAGAGTCGCAAACGCCTTGCGGTCCGCGAGGTGACGCTGCAAGCGCTTTCTAGCCTCGAGGCCAACAATCACATCGCTCGCCACATAAATAAGGTACCTCTTTAGTAAAACCATTTCGTTCGGCTTTGAACATAACGGCAGGAACAGAAATTTCTATATTACTGTATGGTGTCGCACACGCTTTTTGTGAGAATCATTTCGAATTGGTTATATGATGAGTAGTTTGTCTTTGAGTCGTAATTTAAGTTTGCTATCAAAACTTTTAGACCAAGAGAGTGCTTCTAGAAGGGCTTTGTCAACATTCTTTGCTCAAAATATAGGCTACTGAAAATTTTGGTTGAAAACTAGTTTTTTGCGCTTACTTTGCCAAAATTCTTCCAAGCCATAAAAATGTAATATATTTTTTGATGCTAGTATAAATCTTTGGTTATTTTAACCAAACCCAGTGATTTTTACATACAGCAGTTGTCTTTGATATCACTTAGGGTGTTTTAGACGGTTAATGTTTTAGTTTCGTACTACTAGATAGCACTAGAGATCATTGACAGCTCTTAAGCTGTAAAACTTTTTCAAATAGGAATGTGTAAAACTTATTTTAAATATCTTGGTATACCGATTCAGTGGTGATGCAAAGCACATTGCCATTATTACTACTCGAGTAGTAGCTTTATCTCTATCAGATATGTTTATACGCACGTAACTGGTCTTATTTTAGGTAAAATTCTTTATAATAGTGATAGTGAACCAAATCGTTTCTCGTATCGTATTTTAAAATCTACCGCGGTGAATACCGAATCCTTACGTAACTAAGACTAGAGGCAATTAAGAAACCATACCATAGTTTCTTATGGCATAGTTATACATTTTTTGTTTTGGTATGATTATATACTGAAATGTGGTAAACGTTCTAGTTCACAGGCATCTTTCAGAGGGAATTGCCTTCTTGACTATATAGGCCTTATTCAGAATTGATAGTACCTCTGTAACTAAATCATCTTGGACTAACGTCTAACTTTAATGCTTGTGTAATCAAGATTCCCTTATGAATCTTGGCTTATCTAGATCACATTGGCGTCGGTGTCTCTACCACCACCAGGCGATAACAAACAAGTCTCATAAGTAAGCTTCGAATAAGGTCAAGTCAAATTAATAGAAGCGTTTTACCTTACAATAAAACTCATATTAATTTACTTACCTTATTCGAAGCTTAATATTTTAAATTCTGCCTGGTATTATTATTCGACTCAATGAAGTTGAAAGACGGCGTCGCTCTAAATACACCTCTCTGCCATGGTGGGGCGAGACACGTGTAAGGTATTTGACCGGAAGTTAGTGATATTTACTGTCAAAAGTGGGCATGCTGGCGGGAAACGGAAGTGCCTATCTCATAAGTAAGCTTCGAATAAGGTAAGTAAATTAATATGAGTTTTATTGTAAGGTAAAACGCTTCTATTATACGAATTACACATAACCGTATGTCTCAAAATTAATTCTTAACTATTAAAATAATAATCTAGTACCTAGATTATTATATTAAATTTAAATAATGAATTGTTTTAATTATTACAATATGTGATAAATAAATATGTGGCAATAAAAATTAGATTATTGGGGCAAAAGTGAAACAATTAGTAACAGTTTAAGCTTTTTGAATTGAATTACCTAAAATAAAATTGTGTGTTGAATTGATGATTTATGTTGACTTCACAATGAAATTTATTTGATTTCCCCATGTAGGATATCGGATAAATATTATAAAAGTAGATCAAATCACAGTATAACTTGCCCACATAATGAATTGGTTTGATCTCTTTCTTTCGCCGAAGTGATTTATTCACGAGATTACTGAATATCCTTTCTTAATACTCCTCTGTTACTTTTACTAAATATTTTATACGACACTGGCTCCGTGTATAACGAGTCTTAGATAATCCTTAAAAATAATATATACAAAACATTGAACTTGTTAAATATAATATATCATTTGCTGTGGTAAATAATTGCTTAGAAGTAATTGTTTTATACTAAACAATATTATATAGGCAAGAAGACAACTTATCATTGGCTACGATATACTACTAATGTATTGTTTTTGAAGGATTTTCATGGCCAGTGTAAACATTTTGTATCAAGCGTTAACTAATTTTTGAACTGTTCAGCTCGCTTATTTCGAGTTAACCAAACAATTTCGATCCGTTGAGGATTTATTACTGCAAAATACTACTACACTGAAAATTTAAATTTATTGCTGCTAAGGAATGAATAATTTCGGCAAGTTTATTTTAAAACATGCATGACAAAAACGAAAACAGTCTGTAATTTTTATTATAACACAATTAAATTGAATAGGTTAAGTGATTGTACGCATATTATAATCGTTAATAATCGATTAAAATTAGTATTATCATTTTTTCTTTCTTAAAACCTGCTTCTTTATTTCATACATACGTGGTGCTGAAGAAGATATTAGTCTCATTTTTGATAATAATAAGAAAACTTAGATATTTTAGTCATTCGTCTTCGAGTCTTATATTCGTAACTATTAAATAGTTTATTGTAATTAGTTCACACAGTGATTATAATTTTTATGCATTCTTACTATTTTGTGTACAATCAAAAAAATAATTTTAATTTTTAATTGTATATCATTTTAATGAGTTATTTTTTTAAACAAATCACAGTCTTATATTTACATCAGAGAGCTACTATGCGTGAGAGAGTTTCTTGAGACAAATTCTTAAAAAAAATGTGCTAGTGAAATAAGAGTCGAGCGAAAATTACACTACAAAAATACTTGTACCGACTTAATTGTTTGTATAATCTTTATTTTTTGTATCAATGTACAAATACGTTAACAAATTATTGGATCATTGATATAAAATTGTTAATATACTATATTTATCAGTTTTATGAAGGAAATTAATTATTAAACACCCATTGTGATACTTCGGATAAATTTAGAAGTTATTAAAGTAATATATTTAGTAAAAACCGAATACTACCGCCGCAAAGAAAAGGAAGGCATCTAAGAAAAATACAAATCGTAGAAAAGTCCAAAAACCTGTGGCCTGTAATTTATAATAACGTTATAATCGTTATTTAGTTAGTGAAATTTGAAAACAGAAGCTCCTTCAGTAAAAATTATAAGAGTAATAGATACACCTTTATTACTGATTCGGAACATATATCAAACTAAATAATCCAAAAAAATACAGATGCGTTTTCGACTTTCGACGGTAGAATACGTTCATGGAATTTCTAAGTTGTTTTAGTTTTCAACATAATATTTAAGATTTTTCAGTGAAAAATGTCACATATATTTTCTTAAGAAATATGTACAATCTAAAATCAATTTGTTATTTCAAAGAGAAAATTACCTTTCCAGTTTTACGTTTAAGAAACAACGGTCATTACTTAATTTACACGATTTAAATAATGCCTATAGAATTTATTTATAAAGCTCGTAAATCGGTACAAACTCGCATCGATCGCCGAATCGTGAATATATTCATGATCCTTGTATCCAAGAATCAAATCTCCATTTATGAAGATACCGATATCGTATGTGATCCACAATCGGCGTTTAATCATTCTACCGCGAGTTACGTTTAGGCGCAAACGCGTCGCGAATCGTCTAAATTACGATGGCAAGAAAACCTTTGGTTGTGATAGGACGGCTCATTGTTCTCTCCGTGGTCGGATTATAGCAGGCCCCTGTCGAGTTCCTTGCGGAGCATTCGAGTTAACTTGAGCACGTCCTCGTCCACTTGACCCGAGAACAACGAGTCTAGGAGCTCGCCGCGCGACGCGAGAGCGAACACTCCCGCCAGTCGCGACACTGATTTATCAGAGAGGTGTCTCTCAACCACAGATCTGGGAACACGTACAACATATTATAAAACATAGTCCCCTACCATGTCTGTCTATCTGTTGTCGATAAACTCAAAAACTACTCAACGAATTTTCATGCGGTTTTCACCAGTTGATAAAATGATTTATGAGAAAAGTTTAGGTATATAATTTGTCAAGGTTTATTATCAGAGCGGGATAACGTTAACCGGGTCCACTAGTTGTATATATTAGGGTGGTCCTTAGCAAGGGCGTTTCCGAAATTTTTTGTTACCAGGGGCTCAAACGCTGCGTAATTGGTAAAAAGAAGCCCCTGAAGATTTGAGCACTTAATATTAACTTTTAGATAGTTCGCATTGCAACCAAGTTTCTATTGGAAATAACATAAGATAATTTACTTCATTCTTTAGAATTTTATAACGCGGAGAAAAATGCATATTGGATGAGTGATACGTATATTAAAAAAGAATCTAACGCTCTACAAAAAAGGTCTGTTATGATATTTCGTTATGATGTCTATTACGTTAAAAGTTATACGAGCTCGAAGTCTAATCTATACAAATAAAAAAAAATGTAAATTCTAACGGTAACACGCATCATTGGTAAAGTACTGCGTTCACGATAAAACCTCACCAAGAAAAGCATGGTATACGCGAGAAAAGTAGATAAGTTAGACTTATCTTTTACTGAGATTTAATGTATTCAGATGAATTATGAAGGGTCAATAGCTGTTAAGACCTTGCTGGGTCAATAGCGTAGACATTTCGAAAAAAAAAAAATGAATTATGAACTGTTTCTTTACATTAGACTCCACGTGGACGGAGTGACTTTGAGCTACAGAAGCTGCCAAATTTTATCGAAATAACACCTATTTCGTAGTACGTAAATATCAACGCGTCTAGGATTCCTGTGAGTGGAGATATACATCCGTGCTAAATTAATACTGTTTGTTAAATAGCCGCGCGGAAACAACGTGATTATGCCGAGTGCATACTGAATTAGACATAGGCCAAAATAAGCAACCATTGCGCTAATAAGGGAAACCTCTGTCATGTCTTGGTCATGGTATTTGCTTGTCATTTAAGGAAAAATCATAAATAATTGATAACTTTATATATGTATACATATAAAAGTATATATCTAACGCGTCTGATTTTTGTGAAAAAAAATGTTGCAGATGGCTATTAATCTATACTAATATTATAATGAGGTAAAATTTGTGATTTTGTCAAGTTGTAGTCGGTTATCTCAGGAACTACGGATCCGATTTGAAAAATTCTTTCAATGTTATATAGCTCATTCATCGAGAATGGTTATGGGCTATATATCATCACGCTAAGACTAATAGAAGCGAAACACGGATGAAAAATGTTTCAAAATCGGGATGTTTTTCCTTTTGAGAACTGCTGCGTGTTAGTGTATATATTCCACGCCAAAAAAGTCGCGGGCAGAGGTTAGTAAGTAATAAAATACGTTTCAATTATTTTTAGAAATGTCTGTCTTTCTTCCTGTTTGTATAAACACGCATCTCTGCTAAAGTATCGGGCTCACAGACAAACCTCAAAAAGCATATCCTCGAGAGTAACTTGTTTCATTAAAATCGATCCACTTTATCAAAAGTTATTATAATTTGAATGATTTGATGATCATATTTATCTAAGATGGGTAGACTTTAAATCGAGAAACCGGGACAGTTGGCATATATTAAATTACTAGCCTCTACCCGCGACTTTGTCCGCTTTGTAATAGTTACTTTGGGCTAACGCTGCGCAAGCTCTCAAGAGGAAAAAACATCCCGATTTTGAAACACTTTCCTCCAGTGCTCCGCTCCTATTGGTCTTAGCGTTATGATATATAGCCTATAACCTTTCTCGATAAATGGGCTATATAACACTGAATTTTTTAAATAGGACCAGTAGTTCCTGAGATTACCTCCTACAATCTCACAAACTCCTACCTAATATAGTATAATAGATTACTAATTGAAAACGATGTTGTATTAACTATAGATTAGGCATGTAAACATAGATAATATCTAATACATGATATTAATCTTACTATAGTTCAAATATATGTTATAACAAATAATAAGAAGTGTACGGAGTTGCAAACACAGTTACTCGAATATAAATGACACTAAAAATCATTAAAAAATATATAATAATAATAATAATATTTATTTAATTCAGATGTTACATCCATTTGTTTTGTTAGTAAAGCTTAGTGTATATTAGAAGTATACAGCATATTTCAGTGCAATTAAAAATAACGTTTTTCACCCACACAAACAAAAGTCATCAAATTGTATAGGTGCACATACTTTTTAACAACTTTGTCCATTTATGAACAAACAAACTATCCGGTCTACTTGATAACATCCTCGAGACATTATTTGAACTGCCACACATTCGACCCATCAGGGAGTTTGCTTTCTTTCGAATGATTGCGTAAAAATCATCCACACGAGCTTCAGCAAACATGCCCGATGCACTACAATATCGAGGCAGCCCCAACAATATATGTAACTATATTTTTTAATATGCAAGAATACTGCAGTTTACATGACAAATTGAAAAAGTAACTTACTTGAGGGACTGATGAGATTCTCTTAGCGCGTCCTGCAGAAATCCGCGATCGTATGAGAAATCTACTTCGCAGAATGAAACTATTGCCATCAGCACCGTCTATAATAAAATATTCCTATATAAAATCTATATGAATAGATATCGTGCGTATAACACTATGAAACACCAATAAAATTGTTCCAAAAAAAAAAGACCACACGATTGTAAACACAAAACGTCTGTCTGTATCTTATAAGTGCTATAGGGCATCGTACAAAACCTATTATTTCACAGCAAATATTCAACAAGTTGCATTACATCCCATTCCCATTTGTCGAAGTAGTCCTTAATCTACTGCTTATTTTTCCACTTTCTTGTTTACCTACTTCTTTTCCTATACAGTCGCGGACATTTCAAAAGTAGCACGATAAACAAGTAGCCAGCAAATGGCATAAAAATAAATTAAAAATAACATTCTCTATCTCTACTTCTCTTCTATTCCATAGGTGATAAATGAAGACCAGTAAAAATTTTTCATTATTATGATACCACCGTTACATTAATTGCATTTTTATTTAGCTCCGTCGGCTAATATTCGTGTTAGGTGAACGAGGAGTTCTCATCTACATATCCTAATATTATAACAATTGTGTGAATTCTGCAAATTATAACTTGTATTCATAATCTTATATGTGTAGTAATAGCCATATAAATTCATAATTCCACATTAAAACATCTTTTACACGCATTATGAAATATAACAATGATTAAAAGGCATAATTATACGTAACAAATTATTTTTTACGTCATATGAAAAATAATAGGGATGCAAGATATGTTCTAAGCTTCATGGACGCATGTGGAAGCTAAATATTCTATATACTCTATGTTATATATTTTTAGAGTACACATTTGACCAATAATGACACATGCACAGACTGATACTGTTCTCACTTTAAGTGCCTTATATTGAACGTATGAGTAATGTCAGGTATGAATACTGTTTCTTTACCGTTCACCAAGAACAGTGGAATTTGGGGTGTAAAGGGTGTCGAATAACATCATAAGACTTGAGACACCCAAACCAACCTCACCTGCATTTGGTGCACCCTGCTGAATAACGAACGAGGCAATGGCGCAAGCGGGGTGGTAGGGTTTTACAGCCCGACTGGGTCACAACCACCATGTATATGGCGAAAAAGCCCGTAATAGTGATTCGCTTCTACGGGTCGCGTTTCGGGATCAGCCTGTGCATATCCAGCTTATTACAGGCCGGCATGATAGTGGCGACCGGCGATGGACAGTGTGTCAATCGGTGTTCGCTATTACTTTTGGATTGTACTGAGCTTACCATCAGGCATAGTGCAGTCACTTTGCCGTGCTAAAATAAAAGAAAAAAAAATTGATAGTGTTATATTGAATATAAAAGAAGTAAAGAAGTGTACTTACATGGAATTTGGACCGGAAAGCTGCAAGCGCGCGCTCGTCAGCAGCAGAGAGCTGGCCATGTCGCCGCAGGACACCAAGCTTCACTGCCGACTTTATGACATGCTTCACTAACTTCTCCGCTTCACGTTTCTCCACGCGCTCGCGTAACACCGCGAGGAACTAGAAATTAGTACACACTTATTATAACTCGGTCTAATTCCTTTACTTTTAACCTCTTTTCGGCCCGTTCATGTCTCAATCTATTTCTTCGTTCTTTGCTACCAAGCGTGGTGACGTCATAGTTTAATTGTTACTACGTTCAAAATATTTTTAACTCATGGATTCATCTTTTATTATACTCGATTGATTGATTACTCTATTTGTCGCTGGGAGATTCAATTTATACGGAACAGTGCAGCGGTCAAAAATTCGTTACTTTTTAGCACCACCCGGGGAGCGTGTGCCGGGGACTGAGAGGTATAATTTCTGCGGTCGCGAGTAACCACTGTAGCCGTTTTAGCGACATTGTCGCTAGATCTAGCGGATTTTGGACATGTTTAACCACTTTTTTTTTAATGTAGCGATTTAAAAAAAAATAACGACTTCTAGCGACTAATTGAATATTGAAAATATTTAAGTATTTTGGTATGAATTTAATTGTAATTACTGATTACAACAAAAATTGCTGATGTTGTTTTTGGAATTTCCCCACCAGAATGACTTTCGATAAAATTTGTTGTAACTAATCCAACTAAAGTCTTTTGTTCGTTTTATCACAGTGAAGTGTTCACAATATAGTATTTCCACCATATTTTTACTGTGGAATATTATGAAACATTTAGCGACTTCTGGCGGATTTTTTAATGATGTATTTTTCAAAATCTAGCGACTTTTTAATTGACGTTTGGAGACTTTTTTATTTCTTAAACGGCAACACTGCGAAATATGCACTTAATACTTTCCCATATATTAATGTAAGTTGAATATTCACCTGATCAAGCAGTTTCGCAGCATGTTCGTCTAAGACCAAGGCTCGAGCACTGCTGTTCCCGCCGACTCGGGATAAGAACTTCTTCTGTGCTCGTAGTGAGATGTCGCGGGCGCACCACGCACCGCCTTCGGTAGCTGAAACCATATATTTAAAAATAAGTTACTAAGCTATCAAGTAAAGCTCCTAAAAAAAAAATTATCCTAAAATGAAACCCTACAGTTGTGTTGTTAGCTTTCAAAATAAACTAAATCGTTCGTACAATATGTTTCATTTTAAACAAATAACATCTTCTCTTCTGTTTATCATCCGATTTTCTTTATTTTTTGTTTAGTAGCTACGATATTCTCTATATTTTATGTTCAATTTAAAAAAAAAAAGCTAGAAAAAAAGATATAGATAATAATACCCATATATAGTGAAAAAAGGCTTATACATCTTATTATATGAACGAATTTCGAAAACTGAACGATCACTGACATACATTATTGAACTCGAAATGTATGTTACGCTCGTTTTAATTACTTGACGGTCTGATTACGTCTCAAATAATATGATTAGATTGTGCGTGCGAATTCCTTTTTATTTTATTTTTTGAAATTCTCGTGTTATATACATTAATTGTTGGTTCTCGTTTATCTTTTATATTTATATTGATGACTCCTACCATTTTACTAACCATTTTACAAATAATGCAAATTAATAGTTTCAATGTTCAATATAGGAATACTGCTTATTACCTACGGAAAAACTTGACGATATGTGATTTTAGACATTTCAAAATGCTTATAAAAAACTAGTAGCATCGTGAAGATATTAAGGCCTTGCTAGGCCAGTAGCGTAGTCAGTGTGAGAAAAAAAAGTTTAAAAAATGAAACGTCTGATATGAGCGATTAGAAATGAACTTGGTTCATTTTGAAATTATCCAACTTACACTTGAAACAGTCCTTTATCTAGCTTTAAAATTAACATCAAAAGCGGTTCACCCGTCACGATTCTGTAGGTGGTAGAGCCCCACTGAAGCTATTTTGGTTTCAGCATGAATGGGTCGGCTCCTCCGGGGTAGTACCACCCCTCTCACAGATAACCGACGTGAAATGACAGTGCTTGCATTGTTGTGTTTCGTTCGGTCAGTGAGAGAGCCGGAGGCCCACGTCCCTCTTTCCTTCTTTCCCTTTCCTACCCCTCCCCCTTCTCCCATATACAGGCTGGCAACGCACTTGCGACGTCCCTGATGTCGCTAGTGTCTATGGGCGATGGTGATCACTTAACATCACGTGAGCCACCAGTTCGTTTGCCTCCTTTGATATAAAAAAAAAAAGTTGCAAATATTAGCAGCATTATCAAACAACAGACGGTTTAATTTTATTTATATGTATGTATCCTATGATAAACATGCGGGTACACATGGCGCCTAACTAATATCCATATGTATGAGTAATTTAACTAGTGTAGTTTAGTAAGATTCGCGTTGTTGTATCCAAGGCAACAAAACCCAAGCCAAGGTTCAGCCATTTTGGTACCTTTGAGCTTGTTGCCAATCGGCTGAGTGCCACAAGCGCTCGCCTTATTAGTCCAATAAAGCTGTGAAAGCCCTTCAAGCTAGTAAAGTAGTCAGTCCGAAAAAGAAAAAAAAATGGGCCGCCACGGGACCCCTGACAGATGTGAAACATCGAAGTTGTTCGAATCGAAAGGATCTCAAATTCTCGTATTCTCAAATTACACTACAGGTATGCAATACAGTGCGGCAAGAGAGATTACATACAGCCGCTTGCGCATGGCACCGCGTCGCCATGTTTCACACACTCGCCACGCCAACAATCAGGTTTACCCGTGCCTATAGATGTTTCATATCGATAAATAACGCAGACGAAATAGCAGATTACATTGCTGAATAAAATATAAGTGGAAATCACAGTATATAATCATTATGGATGTCGTACGACCATTTCTATTATTGTCAGCGAGTGCAGTTTACAATAGCTAATAGGAATTTATATCAATTTCGACTGACACAATGGACAATTGAATTTTACATTGAGAATCTCTGTAAACTAGGCCATTATGCTTTCATTCCAATGCACTTGCTTATTGTATTCGCTTCTCTATGCACGTTTTTTATTTATTGTTACCAAATGAACGCTGTAAATGTCGACTTGTTACATCGCCATCTACTAGATTATCATATTAAAATAGATAACACAAAATCCATCTTCATGGGTAAATAAACTAAGTTTGATTTTTTTTTTTTCGAATTGACTACGCTATTGACCCAGCAAGGTCTTAACAGCTTCACCGGACTACTAAGGCGAGCGCTTAAGGCACTCAGCCGATGCAAGCATACACGCCTCAACAACTCCTTCATATATTTATTATCGGAAAACTGAGTTTTCAATTCGATAAGGGAAAAAAAAGTAAACTTTCATGTGTAAGCGTGTAGGCGTGCACGTGTGTGGGGGTGATCGTGTAGTGTTGTAGCGGTGATATATATTTGTGTGTCACCGTATCGCGCAAGCGACGCACTCAAGGGCTCCCTACCGAGGGATCGAACCTAGGCTTGAGCCGCTACCATGGGAGGCCTAATCGGGTGTGCGGGAGCAAAATTAACCCCCAGACCACGGCGGCGTGATCTGTGGTTACGCGGGCGTGGGCGTGAACACGCTCTGTTTCGAGGGACAGGCTGGTACTGATCGTTCGCTGACGTGATTGAATCAGGAGGGTTGGTAAAAATGTGTCGCGGACGTCTTTTATAACGCACAACGTTAGGTACGGGTTCATAGTTTGCGGCGGATACCACTAACGGACTGGGAACTAAGTTTGATTCTACACCGTACAGTTTCAAGTGCTTTTTAAAACTATAACAAATTAAGCCTTTAGGTACTATATAAATTTGCAACAATAAAACAAACGTTATTGATATAAAAGGCACAGTTGTAACAGTTATATTTAAAAAAATAAATAATAATTAAAACTTTACACCATTACCGGAGATAACGGTAGTAGTATGGAAATACGTATGGTGTTAAAGGGGGACAAACGTCGCGCTGTTCTAAAAAAAAATTTGCTGAGACGTGTCAATCTGCTATATGTGCACTTGCTTAAGAGGTTGCCAGAGTGAACTAATAAAGGCTCGGGAAAAGCGCAACTTGTAGTTTTTGTGTTGCAACTCGGCAAAATATACCTAATGATGTACTCTCACGTAAATGACAAAAATTGCGTACCACTCCTTTATTGTTTTATTACAAGTTTCATATTATATTTCGATTAAAAGAGTATAGCACACAAGTATCAGTGTATATATATTATTAGATAGCATATAGAGAAATATGTATATGCATAATGAGTTATGAATTATTTTGATTTTCATCATGAAACCTATGGCTGGTCATAGAGCGGGAAACGACGTTAGTTGCTGTTTTGTCAACTTTCTAATAATTATATAATGTTCCTTCAAATAAAATATAGAGCACCTTTAAGAATAATGTAAATAATAATAACGGGTTATTCCTTGCTTTAAATTAGATTCATTCACAAATAACAGCGGAATTTACGAAAACATTTTTTTGTGCGTTTATTTTATATATATACCCTCTTAATACAAAATAGTAATCTGTCAAAAGATGTTTGTTCGACTGTTATACGACTTCAAATTTTGATACAATATCGTCACGAAGACACAACTAAAATGTGACGAAACGACATTTTGAACTATTTGAAAATCGTGTCGAGTTCATTTTTAAATTGCCCCTTTTAAAGTTTATTTTAATAAAAAAATATATATTATTGGAACGAAGTTCCTTACGGCAGGCATGGAGGAGATAGGGATTTTGCTGCGCGACCGAACTGAAAAAAATGTGGTAGTAAAACCGTAAGAAAAAGTGCGTGGAACAAAACCGTTAAATGAGACGTGCGCAGGCGCAACAATCGTATACACAAGCGAGTAGTGTCTATTTTTCCTTTTTTGTAATGATTTCTATTTCTATGTAATTTTATGTTGTCAAACAAAAATAAAGAGACATATTTTGTTATTTTAATTGATAATTTGAATTACGATTACATAAAATTGAGCACGATTTTTTTTTTGCAAATTGTGTCGATTCTACGTTAGCCGAAGGAACTTCGTTCCTACCTGGTGTCCCACGACACCACATTCTTTTTTTAATTATAAGAGAGATATCTATTTTTTTAAATATTAAATACTAATTTTGTAAGGCAAACCTAACAGTTTATTTTAATTTAAAAATGTTTTTTATAGAACCGAGCTAAGCTCGGTCGTCCAGGTACTGCTTATAAAACGGTAAGTAAATTTAACATACTACTCAAGTTGTCTACTGAATATATCTCCAAAATAACATACACGAAGTCAAGGTATACACGTAATTACTTTACGCAAACAGAATTTGTCGCAAATTGATGAAGCGTAACCTTCTTACCTGGCGATATCGGAGTGGCGATACGCTCCACCGCGCCATGTTCAACTTGGTATCAAAGTTTGTGTCACAATAAAATAAAAACAGCAGCTTTACTTGTATAGAGATATTTAACAGCATTAAACAATAATTCACTGTTCTTTATTAAATTAGTTGGGTGTAATTGGTATACTAGTACAAGCAATGTGATTTTTCGTACCATAAATTTTGTGATTGAATACTTGATGTGAAAATCGGCACACACCTAAACTTAATTTTATATAGGCTTTATTAGGGAGTTTCTTGATATGTTTTCGAAATCTAAGTTCTAATGGCAATAAAATTTAAAAAGGACCTCTTTGAAGACATCCCTTCTTAATTAAAAAAATAAATAAAAGTAACAGATATTTTAAGAAGATTGAGCCGTCACGGGACGCCTGGCAGATATGAAATATCGAAATTGTTCGAATAGAACGAATATCAAATTCTCGAATTCTCAAATTACACTATAGGTACGCGAGCTCAGTGCGGCAAGACAGATTGCGCACAGCCGGTTGCGCATGGCATCGCGTCGCCACGTCTCACACACTCGCCACGCGAATAATCAGGTTTACCAGCACATATAGACGTTTCACATCAAAAAAATAGACTCGAACTGGGAACCTCCTTCTTTTTGATGTCGACTAAAAATATCCGTATTTGTATTACGTGCACATATTACTTTATTTTCTTGACAACATAAAGGTCACAATATAGTATAGTTCAAAGTTTGAAAACACAGTGTCTTTTTGAAAGATTTCTTTTATAAGATTTCACCTTTCTTGCTTATTTTGAACTCACGTTGTAATATAATTTTACTACCAACTCATTAATTTTGGGTGATTTTGGAGCAACTCTGACGATTTCAACTGAGCATACTAACGAGACTTTATCGCATAAAATATTACAAGAAGTAATACTGAGATAAAATATTGCAGTGTTTTTTACTTTATTTTTGGCAACCAATATTATTACTGCCCTTGTCGCGTAGTCAATAATATTACAAGCATCGTGCGATCACATCATTATTAAGCGTCGTGTGAGTCAATATTCTAACAACATGGTGGATCCCTTGTTAGAATCTTCCAGGGAGTTTTTGTGGCACTTCAGAATTTCATGCTCCGTGGTATGATTTTTCATTCACTTCACCTATGGACAATAAACTAACCATATTACATAAAACACCACCAACTTTACAAATTATAGAGTCGAGTAACACAAGATTATGAATAAAATATAAAATCCACTACATGACAGACTGAAATCCCGCCAAAAACACAAATATTGTAGTTGTAGCCTATATAATACAACTATCACTATATACTCATATTATAAACAAAACAAAAGAAAGTCCTTTGCCACGTCTCTGTCTGTTTCTCTGTTCGCGATAGACTCAAAAAGTACTGAACGGATTTTCACTAATAGTAAAAATGATTCCCGTGGAAAGGTTTGGGTGTATAATTTGTCAAGGTTTTCTTTTGTTATCATGCTGGGACAATGTCCGCCGGGCCCACTAGTATACCTAAAAAAATGTAACGTCTGTTATTTGCTGGTCTATTCTCCGTAAAGCCTGAACAGATTTCCATGAGATCTATTGCCAGATAAACGACTTTTTACAGTACTAACTATACATAATCATAATAAAAAAAAACTACCCACGACTAATCCTGTATGAACAATAAAATATGTAATTCCAAAAAAATAACAAAACAATTTTCACATGAAAGAAGTCACCGGTTCTTTTATATCATAGGAAGCAAACGAACAAGCGGGTCATCTGATGTTAAGTGATCACCACCGTTCATAGACACCAGCAACACCAAGCGAGTTGCAAGTGCGTTGCCACCCTGTGTTGGGGGATGGGAAGGGGAGATGGGAAAGGTGAAGAGAGGTGGGCCTCCGGCATTTTCACTGACAGACGAAACGCAACAATGCAAGCACTGTTACTTCACGTCGGTTTTCTGTGAGAGGGTGGTACTAGTCCGGACGACCTCTTCATACTAAGGCCAGTAATAGCTTCGGCATGGCTTTACCATCTACTACACTACACTACAGCGAGTATGTAACATTGTAACATATACGTAGAGATAATTCGATCTTGTAGGAAATTACGTTATAATATAAATGCAAAATTACTGAACACTGGTTTATAACAAGTATTACAATAAAAAAAATGGACCAGGAAGTAACCCATACAAACCCATTATAAAAAAAAAACGGAACTAAAATTAGTTGCGTTCCATTTCCACCATAGATTTATGAAACCGCTTACACTAACTACGCGCAGTTTCGTTACTCTATCAATAATGCTATTGTTATATTTGTAATATCATTGTACTCTATGATTTACACTAACAGCTTCTTTATTTATTATTTTTTTCATATGAGCCTGTAATGATTTCTGAGTTACTATAGATAACTATATTATAATGAATAGCG
Organism: Antheraea mylitta; assembly: GCA_014332785.1. Taxonomy (NCBI): domain Eukaryota; kingdom Metazoa; phylum Arthropoda; class Insecta; order Lepidoptera; family Saturniidae; genus Antheraea; species Antheraea mylitta. The sequence goes on along the minus strand of JACEII010000012.1, from coordinate 4,634,129 downwards.
TACGAGCCGCTTAATTTTGAATAGAACAAAACATATGTCACGGACAAAAGCTAGTGAAAAATAGGAATACTGGATATACCATCATTTTTTCCACGGGTAATCAGTAAATATACTTATATATAAGTCATGCATACCAAATAGAAACGCTGATAACAGTATAATCTCCCAAGTTTAAAGGTCGTCTTAGAGTATTGTTTACCGGCGCTGGATAATTTAAGATAACATTTCATCTGTATGGGCTTACTGTCGTCACTTAAACTTGTGCGGCGTTATTACAAAAAAGTTAATACGTATTAAATACTCGCTTTAAAAAGGTTTCGTACTAAATGCACCGCGCTCGCCAGAGGCAAGTTCGCATTATCCTTTTTTCGCAAGTCTAACCTAACCTAACCAAAGCGAGACAAAAGAGCAAGATGGCGAACATTCAGCAAACGCGGTACATTTAATACGAAAACTTTTTAAAGCCGTAGTCCGTTGCAGCTTTTAAAACCTTGTTAGGTCAATAGAGTAGTCTGTTAAAAAAAACTTTTTGATGCAAGTTTTCAATACGTATTTAACTTTTTTGTAACAAAACCGATGGTATTTGTTTCATAATTTAGAACTAGTTTATGTATTAAATTAATTGATACGAATAATGTGGTTTTTAATGCTTTGGTGTTTCATTAATTTCATTTCATGTATAAAGCCTTTGATCTGTGATCTTATATCTGAGATATATAGAAAAAAAAGTGTATGTCTTTATGTGTTTGCATATTGTTAAGAATAGTTTTTAAGCGAAATAAAGGGTTTTCCATGTTATTATCTATTTTAATTTACGTCAAAAGCTTGTGAAATTTTTATTATTGTATACGTTTTAGAGTCTGACTATAATCTCAACTGCACACGCCAAACCCTAAGTTAGTTAGAGGAGTAGGCTCTCAGGTACAGCGCCAGAACCCACCAAAACATGCTGCGTGACAGATCTTCAAATTGAGGATGGTAGCCATCTTGGTGAGCTTAGGAAAATACCTACCACTATAGAAAAAGATGCATTCATAAGTTTTTTCCTACTATAAACTTATTTTAGAAATAAGTAATTAAAAACATTATGAAAAATGAAGTGTGTAACGGTTGTAAAATTTTCGAAACAACTGAACAGAATTTAACGGAGTAGTCCGGTGAAGCTGTTAAGAACTTTCTAGGTCAATAGCGTATTCAGTTCGAGAAAAAAAACTAAATGCATTTTATTCTTATTCAAAACCTTAAACATTTTGTAGTAATATACTGTTGAGAGTAATTTTGTATAATATACTGAATGCGTTAGGCGAATAGATAGCATCAGTCTGACCTTTTTACCTTGAACACCAAGAAAGCCTATTCTAGTATATTGTAAATACTTCGGCTGATTCTGCGGTGACTTGCTAATGTTTAAATACATTTTCTGTTATCTATATCGTTTCATTTTCCATTTAGTTACTCCGATTAGGCCTCTCTCGGCAGCGGTTCAAGCTTAGGTTCGATCCCTTGGTAGGGAGCCCTTGAGTGCGTTGCTTGCGCGATACGATGACACAAACATTGCTACAACACTATATGATCACCCCCACACACGTGCACGCCTACACGCTTATACATGAAAGTGGAAGGGTTTACCCTTTTTTCCCTTATCGAACTGAAAAAACTCCCAATTTTCCGATAATAAATATATGGAGGAGTTGTTGAGGCGTGTATGCTTGGTACAAATATACGTTTCAACAACTCATACATATATGAATTGTTAGCTAAGTTAACTAAGATAGGTCGCGATTTTGCATGCAACAGGCAACATCCAAGCCGAGGTGTGCCGTGCACCCTTGAGCTAGTTGCCAAAATAAAATCGGCTGAGTGCCTTAAGCGCTCGCTTTAGTAGTCCGGTGAAGCTGTAAAGACCTTGCTGGGTCAATAGCGTAGTCAGTTCGAGAAAAGTTGCCTATTATTCTCCCGTAAAAAACTCGCGTCGTCATTAAAATTACAATAACTTTTTATAGATTGAACCTATTTTAAAGAAATTAAAACTAAATGTTACTCGACAATATACTTTATGATGTTATGTATATATGCATGAAGTTTTGTCATAAACTTAATACTTTAACAGTGATACGTACACAAACAAACAAATAGAGATACAGTAATTTCTAACAATGATTGAAATGTATTCTACAACTTATTTTTAATCATTTGCAGTAATACATTTTACAGAAATTTAGGAAGTACAGACACGTTATTTTACATTCCTGTTATATGTATAGACCTAGCGGTCCCTGATGATAAAAAAAACTTGATAAATTATATACCTAAACCTTCCTCATGGATCACTTTATAAACTTGCGAAAACCACATGAAAAATCGATCAATAGTTTTGGAGTCTATCGCGATTAGATAGACAGACGTGGCAAAGGACTTTTTTATAATATGTTGGGATTTAGAGTTCTGTTTTTAAAGTCATTTATTTTCGTTGAAAACATGGTTTTAATCTGTAAAATATATCTAGGAACACACCTAGTCAGGTCGAAGGTTGAAGAGTATCGAGCCCATACCCGCAGAACCGCCTAAAATCGTTCCGCCGGAACCAGATAAAACTTTATTAGCATATTGCGTGTGTTAGTAACCTTCACGGTTAGAGGCTCGGCAAAATTGTGACCTCGGCCTCAGGGTACAATGTCAAGTCCTTAAGCCCTAAACAATGTCAATGATTCGAGTATAATATCTGTTTATATGTATTTAGCTCGTAATAAACTAAATGAAATATATATTTTGTTATCTACCCACCTCAGGTGCCGCTCGTCATATTCAAGAAGCGAGACAACACGACCGGAACATTGATACTAGCGCCAACATATAAGAGAGACACATCAACACTAGCGCCAACATATAAGAGAGACACATCAACACTAGCGCCATTTTATTAAAGATACATAAATAAGAACTATTATAATATAGATTTCAATGAAACAAATAAGAATTGATATTATTGATTTATTATTTGCATAACATTGGTTTAATGATTATCATTATTTTAGTGTTGCAAAGATATTAAGCAGAAAATGTGAATTAATAGTAATTGCTTTGACTTCCATAGTTTGGCCTATAAAAGGCTAGATGTCGCTGCTCTACACACATACTTGTATGTTTAAATATATTTCAGATACATAAATAAGAATGATTATATAGAATTGATGTATTTAAATAATATTGATTTGTTCATTATTTATTATTTTGGTGTTAGTTATATCATTGTGCAGAATTATGAGTAAATGGTAATTGCTTTGAATTATATTAATACCAGAAAAGCGCAGTGAGAACCTTATGACATTACTTATGAAATTATGTGATGAGATAAAAGTATCATTGAGTTCATCCGATATACCTTCGATTCGTCGTGTGGCAAAACAAAACCTAGCATCGTCTCGTCCACGCAATATCCTGGTCACATTAACATCTGAGCGTGTGAGAGATGTAGTGCTTTCTAGTTTTTTAAAATACAATAAAATTAACAAATCGTCACCGCTTAGTACTAGTCATATTGGTTTTTCTGACTTCTCCAGAAGAATTTATATCGTTGAACATCTTTCTCCTGAAACTAAAGAACTTTTTGCAGCTACTCGAAAATTTACAAAGGAACGAGGTTATCGCTACGTGTGGGTAAAATATAATCGTATATATATATAAGAAAAGATGATAATTCTTCTGCTATTGTGATAAAAGACTCTCATTCTCTTAATAATATTATTTAAGTCTATATTACTTATTGTAACTATTTTTTTTTATATCTTAAGTTTTATTTGGATTATCGCACATTATTAATATGGATATTTACTATCAAAATGTTAATCGTATTCGTTCAAAGACCACTGATATATATTTAGGCGTTTCAAATTGTAATTTTGATATGATCTGCTTTACTGAGACGAACTTGAACTGTAGTATTTATGATTCTGAGTTATTCGATGCTCGTTATAATGTTTATAGAAGGGACCGTCTATCTTCATCCTCTAAAAAATCAGATGGTGGTGGTGTGTTAATAGCTATTAAGTCTGTCTTTAATGTCTCTAGACGTAAGTGCTGGGAGAGCATTTTTGAGGACATATGGGTAACTATAATCCTAAACAATGGTTTTCTTCTACATGTTTGTCTTTGCTATTTACCGCCTGATATTAAATATGATGACCTTAAAATATTTTACAATGGCATTCAGCAAATCATTCTTAATGGTTTATCCACAGACAATTTCTTAATAATTGGGGATTTTAATACTCCTAATTTATCATGGTGCTCATCATCGTGTAATTATCTTATACCTGGACTCTCTTCTGATCGAAAAGCTTGTTTATTATTAGAAACATTAACCCTTTGTAACTTACATCAATTTAACTCTGTATCCAATATTAATAATCGATTGCTTGACTTAGTTTTTTCAACTTTTTTGTATATTAATGTTAACACAGTTTCTCCACTTTCCTGTGTAGATTGTCATCACCCACCTCTTAATATAATTTTTAATGATATTCTTAATCCTAAGCGTCTTAAGTATATTAAACCAAAACGCCCCAATTTCAATAGGTGTTATTATGTAAAAATTAAAACTCAGATCTCAAGTTTTAATTGGTCTAATGAACTCTTACCTTTAAATATTGATGACGCAGTTTCTTTATTTTATCAAATCATTAATAATATCATAACTGAAAATACTCCTCTGAGCAACGTCAGTAGCTATAAATTTCCTTCTTGGTTTTCCCCATTCTTAATAAAGTGTCTCAAGAACAAGAAAAAGTTTCACACTCGATATAAAAAATATCGCAATCCACGTGATTATGAAAAATTTTCTGAACTTCGCACTAAATGTAAAAGTTTAATCTCAAATGATTATAGAAAATTTATATTGTCTGTTGAAAATGCTTTGGGTCATAATGTAAAATCTTTTTGGCGGTTTATCAAATCTCGTAAAGGATACAAAAATATGCCACAACAAATGCGATATGGTGCGTTATCTTCATCAGATATCAAAAGTATTTGTGAATTATTTTCTAAATATTTTAGCAGTGTCTATGAAGATCATTTTTGCCCTAGTATTGATTTAAGTTTTCCTATTAATACACATGCTGTTTTATCAAAAATTACTCTCCAAGGTACTAATATAAATCGTAAGCTAAAACATATTGATTCTTATAAGAGTTCCGGTCCTGATGGTATTCCTGCCAAATTTATCAATACTTGTGCGGATGAACTTACTTTGCCATTGACTATTATATATAATAAATCACTAGATAATGGTATTTTTCCACATGCATGGAAACTGGCATATATTATCCCTATACACAAAGATGGTGATATTTCCAATTGTGAAAATTACAGGCCTATAAGTATAATTTCATGTATTGCTAAAGTTTTTGAATCTTTGGTATATGATTATTTTTACTTTCAAATAATCCCCTTCATTTCTGAAAAACAACATGGATTTATTAAGCATAAATCGACTGTTAGTAACTTACTTGAATATAAAAATGCACTCTGTAAGGAATTTGCTAGAGGTGGCCAAATTGACACCATTTACACCGATTTCAAAAAAGCCTTTGATAAAGTAAATCATTTTATTCTTATTAAAAAATTAGCTCTTTATGGAATTCACGGTAATTTACTTCGTTGGGTACAATCCTATTTAAATAATAGAAGTCAGCTTGTAGCTATTAAGGGTTCTACTTCCTTACCTTTTCTAATTAAGTCAGGTGTGCCTCAAGGCTCTCACCTTGGCCCACTATTCTTCATAGTTTTTATAAACGACTTGATTATTCAACTTTCTTGTGAATCATTACTTTATGCAGACGATCTCAAAGTGTTTAAATCTATTAGTTCTACTTCTGATTGCTTCTTTCTACAACAAGATCTTGACACTATATCCCGTTGGTGTATTGATAACTTTATGTACCTTAATGTTGACAAATGTTTTGTTATTTCATTTACCAATAAGAGATATAAAATTTCCTATCCTTACATAATTGACAATCAATTACTAGCAAGAAAATCTTTGGCGAAAGATTTAGGCATCTTATTTGATGATAAATTATCATTTAGAGAACATTACCATGACATCACTAGTAGAGCTTTTAGAATTTTAGGTTTCATAACTAGATCATCCTTATCTTTTAAAAACCCTAACAGTCTTGTCATCCTATTTAACAGTTTAGTTCGTAGTATCGTCGAGTATGCATCTGTAGTTTGGTCACCTTGTTACACCATACATTCTAAATCTATTGAGGCAGTTCAAAGAAAATTTTCAAAAATTCTATGTTACAGGTATGGTCATGCTCGCAGTGTCTCTTCTTACTGTGACAGATTAAATAGATATAACATTATACCATTACATGTTCGTAGAATTCAACATGATCTAGTATTTCTTCATAAATTGCTGCACAATTATATTTCATCTCCCTCCTTGCTAGAGTCTCTTAATTTTAACACCAATTTCAGTTATCGTTTTCCTAAAACATTTATTCTTAAAACTTATATGAATAATACTTCTTATTTCAACCCAATTGTACGTATGACTCGTATATATAATGAGCTTGCAAGCAAACATATTTCATTAGACATATTTGACCATCGGGCATTCAAATTCAAAAAAACAGTTAAACACATTTTATATCCATGACCATCTCAACAACAGTTACTATATAATATTTTAATATTCATTATTTATGTTTGCCAACCTGTTCTTTTTTTTTCTTCCATGTGGTAATTTTAGTTTTCATAATTGAATTCATTTGAACTTTTTCGTTTATTCTTTTATATATAGTTTTTTTAATCCATTGTTTCTATTCTATTAAAACAATTTATTATTTCCTTATTATCATTAGTGTAAGTTAATTTTCTATGTGATAAAGCGTTTTAGGTCTTCAATTTAGTTTTTTTATTTTTATTATTGCTATTGTATTATTATTTTTGATTGTCGACTGTTGCTTTATCCATGTGTAAATAAATAAATAAATATAGTTCGGCCTATAAAATAAGATGTCGGTGATATCTACTCATTCCTATGTGAAAGTTATTGTAAGACGCAGCTTTGCCCAAATAAAGAGTGACTGTAACTACGAAGTGTTTATTAGCATCCCTGACCGCATCTTTTTTTTTTCGAAATGAAAACGCTGTTGACCTGGAAAGGTCTTTACAGCTTCACCGAACTATTGAAGCGAGCGCTAAAGGCACTCAGCCGAATTGGGATGTTTCGGCGACTAACTCAAGGGCCACGGCACTCCTCGGCTTGGGCTGTCGCCTGTTTTGTGCAAAAATCGTGACCTATCTGAGCTAACCTAAGCTATCTAGATATACATATATGAGTTATTGAAACATGCATGAGTACCAAGCATGTGTGCCTCAACAACTCCTATATGTATTTTCTTCTTTATTTTGTTGTTTATTTCTCTGAGAAAGAAAAACAGCGTGTAAGCGCTGACCGCATCGACTACGTGTTATAAACTCCCAACAATTTTTATAAAAAAAAAAATCGAGTTAGTCATAAGGACTCGCCGACAGGGGTCTCGACGATGCGCATTTGTTTGTGTAAGTGTGCCGGTGCGAGTGTTTATAGGTAGTTTCCATACTGCCTCTAAATTTTACACTGTGCCTAAGCGGTTGTCGCGGTGCTGTTCATAGAATAACCTTTTAAAACCTCTCGCGTACATTTACTAATATTGGTAGCGCTATCGGCTGACAGCGAAGGAAAGCATTGTAAAAAAACCTGAACCTGAGAAATATTCTTGGGGTACTACTTACTGTATGTGGGAACTCGTAGAACTGTGAAATCGCCAATAAGTCGTGGGCTGTCTTGGTGATTATGCCCATACTTTCCTTCGGGAAGAGTCATATGGCCCTACAGTGGGGTTTTTGTAGGCTGATGATAGAATCATACTTTCCACGTAGAAAACGCAATTAAAATCTAGCTGGACCTATGGCATGGTACGCTTTTTATACTGTGAACTTTAATATGATTTTAAATTCAATATTTAAAACATAAAGCGATTTATACGTACTCATTAACAATTAACCGTTTTAGGAACACAAATTTCATTTGCTCCGTACAAACTAAACCCATTATGATTGTTAACACTTAGTAACAGAGTTAGGACAGAAATGTTTGTTCGTAATTTCTCGAATTAACAAGTTAAAGGAAACATTATCCGGAACAACATTCAGTACTAATGTTAAGTGTTAAATAAACACAAAATTACGAATTTTTTCTATGTATAAAAGTTATTGTTAGCATTATCGGTCCTCTTATCGCTTATTGCGCAAGAAATGATCCATAATTCAGATTACACTATGTGGCATTCATAACCAGGTCTTAACAAATAAGGACAGTGATGCATCCATAAACGTAGTGGCAAAACAATTATACTTGTGGAGTCTTTAGCGGGATCTAAGTCTGTCATGTAGTCGATTTTATATTTTACTAGCTCCTGCCCGCTATTTCGTCTGCGTAGTAATAGTTTGGGCTAATGCTAACACGCAGCGGAAGCTCTCAAGAAGAAGAAAAATCCCGATTTTGAAACATTGTTTACTGGTGCTCCGCTCCTATTGGTCTTAGCGTGATGATATATAGCCTATAACCATCCTCAATAAATGAGCTATACAACATTGAAAGAATTTTTCAAATCGGACCAGTAGTTCCTTTTTTTTTATTTAACATGGGGAAATCCCTTTGGATACCCACCCTCCCGGGGGGAAGGTGGGTTATATCCGGCTCGCACGGACTAAAAGCCCACGGTGTACCGTCAGACCGTAATTGTTGGGGCGGCAAGGGATCGTACTTACTACTCAACCTTATAGAGCCGCCCCAACGGTCCGCCCGGCGGAAGGTACCCGCCGGGCTCCTACCTCTAGAGAGGCAGACTGGGTACACACCAGCTGCCTCTCCTCGCAGAAGGAGGCCATTGCTCGCCACGCCTGTTCGCTGCCGAGCATGGCGGAGACCACACTCGGCAGCGACAAATTCCTTCCTACCGTCACCGTTAGAGTGCGGCGCTGTCCCTCCCACGCAACACACTCGGAAAGCGTGTACTGCGCGGTATCTTCCTCAGCCCCGCACTCGTGACAGGCGGCGGTCAGCTCCCTTCGAGCGATCCGGTGCAGGTACCACCCGAAACAACCGTGTCCGGTCACTACCTGCACCAGCCTGAACATCAGGGAGCCCCACTCCCTATTAATCCACTCCCGCAGGATCGGGCGGACGGCGTCAACGGTGTACATCCCAAAGCGCGCGTCCGCCAGGTCCTGCATCTACCTCCTAATTGCCCCTTCCCGCAACTCATGCCTCCTGACTTCTATCTCCCTGGGAACCGAAGGTTCCCCACTACGTTTCCTCGCCGCCGTGAATTCGTACACGGCGGCGAGAACCCCTGCCTCCAGCTCCCAAGGAAGGGAGCCGGCGAGCGTAAAGGCCGCCGTCGAGGACACATTACGCAGCGCGCGCACGTTATCGGCACCGAGGGCGTCTGCCCACACCGGTGCCCCGTAGGCTGCCATCGCCCGCACGACTCCCATATAGAGTCGACGGCACTCGGCACCCGGCCCCCCTACATTGGGGAGCAACCGGCCGAGTGCCGCCGCCGCCCCAGCAATTCGCGGTCCGAACCCCGCAAAATGAAGCTCGAAACGCCAGCGCCCGTCCAGGGTGAAGCCCAAGTATTTCATTTGGGCCCCCACCCTGATCCGGACGCCCTCCACTATTATGTGGGCCCCAGGTGGTGGCCCCCGCCGAGGCCCATGAAAAAGTATGGCCTCGGTCTTCTCGAGGGCCATCCTGAGGCCCAACCTCCTTATACGCCTGACCACGAGGGTTGTGGCCATTGTGGCCAGGCGCTCCACCTCCCTCCATGCATGACGGCGAAGACTCGGTATGTTCATGGTACTATTGATAAGCGTTAGACATTTTGTACCAGTTATACTAGTAGTCCGGTGAAGCTGTTAAGACTTTGCTAGGTCAATAGCGTAGGCAGTTCTAGAAAAATCAGTTATACTTTAGAACACAAATACCTACGCTACTAAATATATTTACAAATTTATAGTCGGTTTCGTGGCATAAAACATAATTTGGGTATGTTATTCATTTCCGTTAATAGTTTTTTTTATTTTTTTATTAAAGGTGCAAGCAAAATTTAACACAAGATGGCTGTTTGACAGTTATCTTGTTATTTTAAATTCAAAGTATATAATGGATTATGACACTAACGATCTAGGAGTAAACTGATGGGCAGTTAAGCGGCCGAACCCGACAACTCCCGCGGGACTCTTAAGCAAATAAATAAAAACGTTGACGAAGCCGTAGAATGTCGGCCAAAGTAAACATTTACTGGAAACAAACAATCACCCGAGAACTTCACTTAATACTCGTTGTTCTCTGTTGATTTTTGCGTTCACCCGTGCCAAATGGATTCATACCGCGTGGTTACAAATTACTAACTTTTTTTTTAAATCGAAACCTTTTGGCGCTTTGATTTCGCGTCATAACATGCTATCAAAGCTCAACCGAGAGTATGAATCTAATTATATTTATCTATCAGATTCGATTGACCCTATGCACTGTCTAGGACCGTCTAGAAAGTATGAAACGTCTAGGAAATATATAAAAGTTTCGTTTAATGTCGTATGATATGTTTTATATTTTTAAGTATATCATAATATACCGGAAACCCACAACAAGGATGCTTTAATTCCTGTACCACTGCGAAAACCTTATCATTACCTCGTCAGAGTTAATATTTGTAACGTGGCTACGTTAATGTAGCCATTACGCGCATTGAGGAGAGACATCAGCGAGGCCGCACATCGCCCAGGAAATTGCTCCCTCGGGCCACCATTAAACCCTTAATAACTCCACGATCTACTGAAAAGTTGTTACTATAGAATGAATTGCTATTTTTCTGTGCTTTAGTAAATGAGCTCTTTTGTTTAATAACATTAGATTTAATTTACTTTAATTTCGGCGAAGGAAGACATCGTAATGAAACCATAGTATTGTAATGATTTCTATTTTTGTAATTAATTTTAATGATTTAATATGGCCTTTTTAACCGACGAAAAAAACGGAGGAGGTTCTCAATTCGTCGCGTATATATTTTTTTTTTTTTTTTATGTATGATCACGCATAACTTTTTACAGTATAGTCCGATTTTAATAATTCTTTTTTTATTGGAAAGGGTATACTCCGAAGTTGGTCCCATTTAAATTTGGGGAAAAAATTTCAACCCTAAGGGTATGAAAATCAAGAATGATTGATTATTCACGCACTGATTATGTCTATGACCGCGTATATCTCTAGACAGAATAGTCCGAGTTGAATTATTATCGTTTGATTTGAAAGAGTATACCCAGAAGTTGGTCCCATATACATGTAAACATGAAAAAATCAACCCCAAGGGTAGGAAAACGGGGTATGATTTATAATTCAGCTTCTGAGTTGTGTATTACACTTACAGTATAGTCCGATTTTAATCATTCTTTTTTTATTGGAAAGGGTATACTCCGAAGTTGGTCCCATTTAAATTTGGGAAAAAAATTTCAACCCTAAGAGTATGAAAATCGACAATGATTGATTATTCACGCACTGATTATGTCTATGATCGCGCATACCTTTGGACAGAATAGTCCGAATTAAATTATTATCTTTTGATTTGAAAGAGTATACCCAGAAGTTGTTCCCATATACATGTAAACATGAAAAAAGCAACCCCAAGGGTAAGAAAACCGGGCATGATTTATAATTCAGCTTCTGAGTTGTGTATTACAAATAAATTAGGTTTGTAGTAATTAGTAAGATCATAGCCACAAAAAATTATAAAATAAAAACTTTTTAACAAAAAATGAAACCGCCGAAAAAACTGAAAAGCAAAAAATAACAAACCTTTTACTGTATTAATCTTAATAACTAAGTTCTTAAACTAATGTAAGTATACCTAAGAAATTTTGAGTCGGCGCCAAACAACAAATGAACAAAGATCATTAGATTACTTAAATTCACAAAAATAACCAAATCAAATTAAAACCACAATGTGAGATCTCCAGCGGTAACGTGTGTGCCCGTTCGGGTTGCTTCGTAAGCGTTCGGCATGCAAGGGGTGTGTCACGCTGCGCCGCCGCCGCGCATCACGCTTTACGTAATTAATTAATTTGCTTGATTGGCGCCGACTTAAAATTACTTAGGTATACTTACATTAGTTTAAGAACTTAGTTATTAAGATTAATACAGTAAAAGGTTTGTTATTTTTTGCTTTTCAGTTTTTTCGGCGGTTTCATTTTTTGTTAAAAAGTTTTTTAATATTTTATAAGCTAAAATGATATTCAAAAAATTTTAACATTTACTTCCGGTACTGCTACAACGCATCCGAGACGCAACCGGAACATTAACATTAGTAGAGAGTTCGGCCATAAAAAAATATATAAGTTAATCGGACACTCATTTCCATATAGAAGCTATTGTAGGGCTAAGCTCTGCTCGGATAAATAGTCACAGTGCTTACAGAGTGTTAATTTGCCGATTATAATTTTGTTTATTACAGTATGATGGTAGGGATTTTCTGTCTTCCGCTCGCTAGCGGAAAAATGTGTTGCCAAACGGCCATGTATGTGTTCACACAACTACACTTAGAGTCAGTCCCCTTCTAAGTTTAGCCTGTTCACCATCTTAGACCATATGGTTATTTAAAATCAGGATAGCTTGTAAACGCTAAAACCTATTAAAGTATAAAGAAATCAGTGCGTGTAACCGTCACACGCGACTGAAGTAAAACTTTTTAAATATTTTTGATTTTGTCAATAAATACTTTATAAACAAATTAATAACTTAAAACAAAAACATAATAATAAAAATCATACAATAGAATTAATGATGTATATACGGGAGCGCGACCGTCCTGCCATCTGGTTTCAATGTAAGTAACAAATTCAAAGCTTCACTATCTGTAGTGCCATCTATCAGCTAATTCGGAACTCAAATAACACAGGAAATATTTTTAGCAACTCTTTGTTATAAAGTAAATAACATATAGAAAAGTACGAACAGATTACTATGATAAGTAACGAATTAATTAGTAATTAATAGAAGATTTGGCTATGTTTAATTATTATCTAACCGGGTGGTACAGAAACGTGACGTTATATCATATAGGAGGCAAACGAAGAGACGGGTCACCTGTTGTTAAGCGCTCACCGCCGTCGCCTGACACTAGCAACCCCAGAGGAGTCGCAAGTGCGTTACCAGCCTGTGTTTGAGGGAATGGAGACAAAGGGAGACGGGTTAGAGGAGAGGGGAAAGGAGAGTAGAGGGAAGGGCAGATGGTTATCCGGCACTCTCACTGACCGAACGAAACGCAAAAATGCAAGCACTGTTACTTCACGTTGGTTTTCTATGAGAGGGTGATGTTACCCTAGACGAGTTGACCCATTCATGCTGAAACCAAAAATAGCTTCAGTGTGACTCTATCACCTACGTTGCAGTGTCGTTCAGTTACCTCCTAGTCGCGCCTAAAGAAGTTTTATTTCAAAAAATATTTAAAAAAACGCCTGTATATTAACGTTATCCTTTTTATTTTTTAATAATCTATTTATAAATGTACTATCTTCCTGATTTGTTTCTCAAACGATTTCTTTATTTTATCTTTACGTAGTAAATAGCTTTAGTGTTATGAAATAATTTTGGAAACAGTTTTGTTCCATACTATGGAACATTGATGTCCTTATTTATATATCTATGCTTGTAACACGTTACGTTACGCTGCTCAATCTAAAATATTTGTATACTACTTGATAAAAAAGCAGTCATAAGACTACCCCGATTAAGAAAACCACGATTTCGAAACATTCTAAATTGGTAATCCGCTTCTCGATAAATGAGCTATCGAACACTGAATTTTTTCAAATTGAACTAATAATTCCTGAGATTATCGCGTTCAACCAAACGAACATACCCTTCAACTTTATAATAGTAGTATACTACTCCTATCACTAATACTTCTCTTGTACTTAACTCGAGCCATCGGTCAAATTACAATAACTTTTGATAGCGTGGACTGAT